>QLOJ01005200.1:0-12385 GCA_003313625.1 Tricholoma saponaceum
GAAGGGGAAGAGATTGCTCCCTACCTGATTACCTTGGCCTTCTCCTTATAAAGTATACATGTAGAGAGCACATAATAGTCTTAATAAACCATATGAAAGATCTCTTGTATGCTCTATATTAGTTAGTATACCCAGAAAATCAAATATGGAGTCAGGAGGAGGTATGGTAGGATCCATGGCTCCAACCCATTCACTTTCTTTGACTCCTAGGCCTATGAACCCTAAATATGTTCACCATAAATTCCCTGTGATCCAAAATGTCCATAGTGGTCCTTTACACTTGAATATGACCCACAAGCTGTCCATATAACCAACATTTTGTCCTGCAAGGAGGATCTTCACCTACTCACCAATTTTCATTGTTACACCATGCCAGCTCACAGGTGGCTGTATAAACAAGTCTACCAAGGTATTTTAAGTATAATTACCACCTTGGAATGGCCCATTCCTTAAAAGAGTGGTAGAGCATGCTATTACAGGCATTTGGCATGCAGAACTGAGTTAGAGACTTTCCAGATAGCAGTTGAACTTGACTCAGAAGAGACTGTTCCAAGAAACCAGGGAATAATTTGAAATTATCTTGACAGCAGCTCAGCACACTGCTAATCTGAGAACAGGAGTGGATAAATGCAAGTCAATTCCATGGAATACAAGAGACCTGGAAGAAATCTGTTGAGAAATGAAGGCAGGATGATTGGGATACTGTTCATGTATGTTACTCATTTCTCCATGGCCCTCCTCCCAGTCTTTTGCATTTCATGGAATCAACTTGCCTCCATCCACTCCTGCTCTCAGATTTACAGTGCATATTGCTGTTGAGATATTTTTGAAATCTTACTCCCTCTTCTAATTATTAGAGGTCTCTCTTATCCTTTTTCTAACATTTTAGAAAAGGAAAACCTAGGAATGCAGGTAAGCTCCCACTTCTCATTCTCCAGCTCCCACCTCATGTAGTATCTGCCACAGCCAGTTATACAGCCATGTATATGATGGAGCCCTGGGGCACTTGATGAATGGAAGAGACCCTCTACACAGGGAGTGCTTGCTGTGGGTTAATTATAGGTGTAGAAGTGAAAATGACTGTTCATTAGCACTGTATATATACATATGAGTGTCATATACCAAAGAACGTAGAAGGAAAAGGTCAGGAACAAATGAAATAGTGTGCTCGTCGTTGGGGATAGCGAGTGCGATGTTAACCAAACGTTGATCAACGGTGGGAAACAGTATTCGGGGTGGGAACAGTGGCGGGACCATGTGGCATCAATGATCAATGCCAAAATATATGATGTAAATAGAGGTGTACTAGATTTTAGCATGATTCATAATTGATTGTCACTAGTCTGTGACTGGGTGGGACCCCACCACCGTGGATATCAGGAAGTTTCGAACGCTCGTTGACCTGGCCCTGCTCGTGCACCGTAGCAGGGCTCTAGATTTTTGCGCAAATTCTGACCAGGTCTCGATCACATTCTACAACACGAAGGAGATAGCTGAACTTTGGAATTGCCAAGTGCCCCTACCAAGCCCCTCAGGCTAGTACTGATGGAAATAGAACACACTCTAAGAAATTCTATTGCCCACATCAAAGACATACCCGATTCGAAGCAGACAGCCATCTTGGAAGCTGGCTGACAGCTACATTCAAAACGATAGGCGGGTCTTACAAAGTTGTACACTTTGTGGGACCTGGACTTTGATGGAATTTAAGCCTATTTTAGATGTTCGAGAACTAGGCAAGAGGTCCAGACCGTTTGGCACTAGCTGGAAAGACACAACTGAATTGACTGATGATGGGAATAGAAGACCCACATCAAAGACTTACCCAATTTGTGGCAGACAGCCATCTTGGAAGTTGTTGGTCCTTTGAACGACAGGCATTTTCTGAGCCGGCGATATATCTACGCCTGAGTTCCTGTGGGGATAAGTGGGAAAACCATCCTGGAGATTAGTATAAGAACTGTATGGTTTAGCACCTTTATCGTTATTCCTCAGTCTCACAATCCTACCTTGCAAATCCAGTTGTAGGTACCTCAACTTCATAGGTCTTTCATATATATCTCTAATCTTCATTCCCAAGCACTACTATCTAACCAGAATCATGAGGATACAGGACAGATATTTTCTTGCATTTAGAGCAAACAGCACTAATATATTCCACCATCTTGGGGGTTTCGAGACGGAAGCCAAGCAGGACCAATTTAAGGAGGGGGTGTTAAGAAATGGTGGGGAACTCTGGGGGGATTGGTACAATTTGCCGACTAAGGCTGCGCTCGACGATTGTGTCCACTTGGTGGGTGCACTGGGAGGCCAAGGCTATTATATGAAGGACGATTAGGTGAGCTGTGTGAGATAATGGTGATATGAATGTTACTGACATACATTGTAGTAACACTTCAAGGGGCCAAGGAGCTGCAATACTAATCATTCGTAACGGAGCTGAATGCCTTGTATTTTCGAGTTTGACATACAAATCTTCTTGTCTTAAGCTTGCATACTGAGAGAGTGCAACCCACACCAAATTTGAATTCGCGACTGTCATTTACCTTGTTTTACTAATAAGGACGTCTTTTTGGCTAAGTTAGTACTTGCGCTAATAGCTATGAGGCCCGATGTGTCACACGGCAAACCCAAGGGATGCACGCAAGAACAAAGACCTAAAATGTATGGAATGGAGCGTGCACGTGACTGTACTTTCAGCACGTTTCTCTGCTGATCCGAGTCGTACCTATGCCAATGATCTCATTGCAATTTGCACCCATTACCATTTTTGACAAATGTTGTGATTTGATAAGCACACTTTATTGTCATAGCCAATTCCCAACCACCATCCCATCATCATCTATTCCACAACGACGATCTATCCTCCCTCTTCTCCTCCCTCCCATCTTCTCAGCACTACTTTGACCACCATCACTCACTTTCAACCCGACTCGATGGCAAACCCCTTGGCTGCAAATCTGACATGGTCAAACACGCTTTGTTGTTATTGTTCTTTTCACACGTGTTTTGCCACGTGACATTTTGATGCGAAAAGGCAGCCTGATTTCGGATGGACAGAACTTCTCAACAACAACTCATTGTAAAATGCCGAAATTTATACCATTCACCTTGTATAAGTTCACAGATTTTATTTTTATTTGACCACCCCATCTCTCAGAATAGCTAAATAACCACCCAGCACCTCCACCTCCACTCCTGCAAGCAACTGCTTGCAGGGGACCACCAATGACCTGGACAGAGACAACCTGACATGATGATGATACCGAGGATGACTTCTTGACACAACAAAGAGAACAGCTTGACACGACGAGGGCTCTACACAATGATTATGGGGATGACAGAATGCCCTGTCCCAACACCCTTGCACCAGATGCGAGGGAGGTATTCTTTCTCTGTTTGTTTAAACTACTCCTTCCCCTCACTCAAAATGTATGGGCCACTTTTTTTAGTAGTCATGTAATGTTACCTCAGTTGTGTGAATGCGAGGGAGGTTAATTAAAATAAGTTTCTTAGTACAGTGCTCACATCATAGCCACGAATGCAAGGGGTACCACTTTCCTTCCTAAAATAAATCTGAGTCTGGGCTTACAAAACTGCCCCATGTAGCTCTGTAGGAAATTCCAAAAGTAATAACCCCAAGCTGCACCTTGAAAGAGCATGTCTCCCTTGTGATCCATGATGACGGGGTCCCATAACATCTATGTTCAATGACCATGTCTACCCTCCGAGCCTAAACTTGGTGTTTGGAGTGATTTGCAGGAAAGAACATTAGTTTGGAATGGCACGATTTACAAGGTACACACCAGTCAGTATTATTGCAGACTCGGAACAAGTTATTCTTTACTATTCATCAAGGACGGTGGGATGTAAACTTTTGTGAGGGGCAATAGCAAACCTTTGATTAATAGTCGTCATCTTCAGGCGGATATATGTAGTCATTATCGTCCAAGTCAATCTGGGGATCATCAAGATCATCTCCACCAGGTGTTGCATTACGATTCATCGCTGCTGCCGTCTCCAATACATATGTCAACAACCCTAGTACCCTCAGCATGTCGCCATGAAGGAGATCAAATGTTTTGCTAATCTTGACTGTGCCGTCATGTGTGATATTTACGAAGACAAATTGGTATCCGTCGGAAGAAACACCGTAGACGGAGGAATCGGTCCAGTTGCGTTGCAGTCGAGCTTGATGAAGGGACGCGAGATACGCAAGTAGTTGAGGGAGGACTAGACCAACGCCAAACTGGTCTTTAGCGGTAACGATCACCAGGTAGCATTGGAAACGGCGTCGATAGCGTGTTTCAGTCCAGCTATGCTTGATGACCCGACCAATTCCATAGTCTAGACAACCATCAACTGTAAGCCTGCTTGGAGAGTTCGGCATGGTTTCCGGCGATCCTGGGAGTACTTTGTGATAAAAGGTGACGTCGCCGTAAATTTGGATATCGTCAAAAGGGGTAGGAAATTTCTGTTGGCGGTCACCAGCTGCGGGATCAACATGGTTACCTTTCTGGGATGTCAAAGGTTCATGGCCAATATCACAAGCAAGAAGCTTCTGGGCTCACCAGCACGGTCAAACATTCGTTAAGGATGAAATCGAGGGCAGTTCTGCACACGGCCTCACTCGAACGATCGAAGTTCTCGGAATAGTTATTCAACAGCGATGCTGCCGCCAGATGATTAATTAGTTTACTGTGCTGAAGGAAGGTAAGGGCAACTTACCAAAACCTGAGGTCATCGTAAAATCAAGTTTCAAATCGTCAATCCTCACTGAGTGGTGGGGTTCCATTTTAATCGAGACAGCGTAATTCAGTCCGAAAACCTCGACAACTTCGTCAAAGGTAAGATCCATGGCCGCGTTAGTGATCCCACCCCTTACTTCCTCACTCAACAAGTCAGGTATCAAGTCACGGAGAAGCTCTGCCAATCGAGGCTTGATAAGAGCAACCAGTTTGTTGATCATCATATGCATTTTTCCTTCGGTGAGATCGGAGTGTTTTCGTTTTGCCATATTCAGTTTGCGGTTGAATAGAGTTCCTGTCTATGTTGAGTTGTGAGACGGGTGGCTAGGGGCGAACGGAGTTTGAAAAACTTGTAGGCTCTTGTGGACGCGTACTTTCACCTGGTTTCTCTCGACATGATGACAGACGATGTTTGTGTGCAGCCTCAGAATGTACTGGAACCCCCGGCAGGGCCTGCACATCCCACGACCGTGGAAAATAATCACTATACATCACTATACATACTCACACCAATTAAACAGCATCCTCCCCCCACACAGTGCTCCTCGTTATCCCAGCCGGAACTTCGACATTCATCCACCGCGGTCGCTGCCAACACTGCCCCGCTGGAGCCCCTTAGCTTCTCCCATATCCACTTCCCCGACCGCCGATTCCACCGAACCACCTTTCCCCTTCTGCGCAAAAAGCTCAGTGCGCTTCTGCTCTTCAACGATCTGCCAAACCTCCATCTCTCTCTCGAGAACGCGCTTCTGTATGGTGGAGCGTGCGCGACATCCCTCAACGAGTTCGACCAGCTGAGCATTGAGGCCTTGGGAGAGGAGCGCAGGAGCGGCAGGGAGCGTATTGCACGCCTCATCGAGAACTGCGACAACCGTGCTCAGGTTCTGAAAGTTAACATCTTGAGATTCAGGAACTTTCGGCAGTGAGAAAACTATACCTGGGGAAGGTATCGTAAAATGGGAGAGCCTCCAGTAGCAACCCCATACGAGCTTCGGCGGATGATATACTCCTTTGTGAAACGCCAATGACGGTCCCTAAATTCACGAATCTGACCAAATCTCGTGAGTTCAGATATAGTGGTAAGAAAAACCGACTGACCTGATCGACATTTAGAATATACAGCGCAAGGCTCCTGGGATCAGCAAAAGCAAACTCCTTGACATGAGCGCGAGTTGCGCGCGCTTCTACTGATGCTATATAGCTGCGTTGATTGGGCGGGCGGCTAAGAAACAACGGTGGGTTATGATCGATTAGAATCCGACGCCTGTGACACGTACTACTCCCTGAAATCCCGCAAGACTTTGGTAAGCTCGTTGTCAGGAAGCTTCGCCGTAACTGGAAACCAACTACTCGGTCAGCGAATAATCGCCAATAGGTTGTAAAGAGAGATACAAACTCTCCAAAAGATTATCGCCGAGAGGGATCATTCTACGGATGTACCTGATTAGCACTGTTATCCAGTATAGATAAATAAAAAGAACCGACGAATCA
This sequence comes from Tricholoma saponaceum, assembly GCA_003313625.1. Taxonomy (NCBI): domain Eukaryota; kingdom Fungi; phylum Basidiomycota; class Agaricomycetes; order Agaricales; family Tricholomataceae; genus Tricholoma; species Tricholoma saponaceum. Next base: position 6,240 of record QLOJ01005200.1, read on the forward strand.
TTCGCACCACTCTCGCCTCTGAAATAGGTGGGCTTCTCGTCCCCAATCCCTGCATACACAACACCATCGGGAAACATGGGATTACCTTCCCTTGGAGCGGTCCCAAAGATGAAGCTGCGAAAGTTCAAATAGTCCCTAATCAGAAAACTATTAGATCTTCCGAAGAAAATAATTTGGAAAATAAAGCGCACGCGGGTTTGGATCGTCCCCACATTGTATCCATCGAAAGGTTGATCTGAAGAAAGTTTGTGAAAATTTCAGCGCGTGAAATCAAGTTACACACTGTCTTGTACGCCTCATAAAGTCTCTCAAGGGAGTCATTGAATGGATCTCTTGCCTTGCTTACGGCAGCCAAGAGAGCATCTTCTGCAGCAGATACCAGCTTCCCGGAGTGTGCGACCATATCTCTGTCGAAGTGGTAAAAAAGGTTGGAGGGAACAAAAGCGCAAGATGGACCACTCACACATGCACAAGGATGAATCCTTTCTCACTTCCTTCCGCGTCTTCGAAAGCCCTGATAAGGCGAAGGTTATCATACTGGATTCCCTTGGAAGGATCTTTACGAGCCCAGTTCTCTGTAAGCCCAGATGAACATAGTCAGCATAGCTCACTTAATTAGAAGGGAGCTCACGAAGTGCGTAAGAACTCGCATACTCCATGTAAGGGAACTGTCCGAGTTTGGTTGCAAGTAACGTCATCGATTTGGAAAGCTCGTACGGAAGGACGGATCTACCCGGCACATACTTTCCAGTAGCGCGGAAAGCAAGGTCCACAGGCTCAAGAAGGTACGCGGAGGTTAAGAAACTAGACGCCGATCAATCAGACACTTTTAAGTGGAAGCACGTCGACATACCTGTAGTCTCTGAATAGCGCAGAGATCAATTTCTGTTGATGGTGCGTGTCGGTGGTTTGCAGAGATTTCTTCGTTTTAAGAAACACACCTGATCACCTGCATCTACTGCTTTCTTTACCTCTTTGTCCAGATCAAGCTTCCCGAGCTCGGCATTGACGGCATCACCGAATTGTCCTTTAGCAAGCAACCCAGGAGATCCATTGGGCTGACGGATGGTCATACGCTCCAGAAGAGACCCCACTGCGGCAAATAAAGGCGGGAGAGTAGAAAGGGGATCCTGTTGCGGGTAAATCAGAAAGGTAAGAACGAACAGACAAAGGACTGACCTCCCGAGGGAGGAAGCCTCGCTCTCTGGTAATGCTGAAGACTGGAGTTGTCTTTTCCTTGACACCGACAAGGCGATCAGGGATACGAATCGACTGCAAGGTGGCAGCAGACCGTGCTGGTAAGTCGCGAAGGGATGCTGAAAGGCGAGGAGTTTGGTACATCTCGTTAAGATGTGGAATACGATTTGAAACAGAGGGAACCTAAATACTGGAAATCTTATCGTGTGACCTCGTCTTACAGAGCGACTGCTAATATACTCTGCTCAGCTGACAGACACTTCTGCCCTATCACGCCGTCTGAAGGGTCGAAGTAGGGTCGACCAACTAAGGGCACAAGGGCCAGCATTCCTCGCGTTTTCCGTTGTCCCAGTATAGCACTGTATTGCAATAGATATGAATGACGACTGCAAACCTCGCACGCAAAACTCGGCAACCGCAAGGGATATGGATTACAAAAAACCTAGCAACCCGGATCATCCATCGATTCAATCATAGATTCCATATGTATGGTCCGAGCCATGAAATGAAGAGTGGAATGAGACATGTTTATTCTTGGCAGTCGCAACAAACAGACACAAACGCGTACCTCAAGCAACGTCTTCGAGCGGTTTCTCGATAACCACCGCCGCACCGCGTATAGCGACGTAAGTGCCTGACATGCCTTCTAGATACTGCCGTAGTCGGCCCATGGGCAGTTACTTTTTCGCAGATAAGGCCGGAGAACAACATCTTGCATCACTGATCAGAGCCGATATTATAGAAGCATGGGTATAGGGGGCGTAATCAAGTGTCCCTAATGAAAACTTGTGATAAGCCGTAGGCCCATAGTAAATGGAGCCGGTCAATCGAGGGGACCGATTCCGATTATTTGGCTAGGTGCAGAGATATGGAGGAATCAGCTGAAAACACCATATGTACATGTGTACGGATCGACGGTATCGCCTGGTATTGCAACTTTTGTTCTGCAAATTTTTAGATTGCTTATTGTCTCTGTGACACGTGTATGTTCAAGTCCATGATCACTTTCGTGTCGCGATCACGTGATCCAACGCGCTTTGACTTGTTGAATGGTTCTCGAAATGGCTCAACCACGGCCGTCATCGTTTGGAACGACGCCTGAGCAAGAAGCAAAGCTCAATGCGGCTCATGCTCTACACGCTCGTCTAGATAAATCAAACTTGCATCTCCTCCAGCACATTGCTGATTTCAATTCCAGCAATTTCGACCCAGACGAAGCTGGAGATAGCGAGAACATCGAACCAAGAGATCCTGCTATTGTAGCAGCGGACGTCGGGGCACAGCTAGTACGTGTCGAACAAACTTTTGACCGTGTCGTACCATTCATTTCCGTTCACTTGACAGTCATTTTTGCGGAAACTCAAATTCCAGTATCTAGAGCAGAACGCTAAGGATAAATATGTTAAATCTATCGTGAGCGATATCGACGATGCGCCCATCGTCACAGCGGAAGACAACAAGGAACTTCTAGCCAGCAACGTCGAGAAGAAAGAAAAACTTAATGTTGCGAAGGCGAATCTAGCAGAGATCCAGCGCAACATTCGTACACTAGCTCCCCTTGTTGAACAGGGTACGCTAGGCTCTCTTATTCATCACCCCGTCCGCTGACTAACGATTTCGCGGGTTCTCAGACTACAAGAAAGCGAAGCAAGCCACCGATCAAGCCACTCTTCTTGCCCAAAAGATCATCGACGCTCGGTTGGCACTAACACGACTACGAAAAACCCATCCACAACCACGCCTCACCATTCCCCTTGCCGATCAAAAACTCATTGATCAAGTCACGGAGATGCAGAACCTAAACGACGAGGTGCAGTCCATCAACAAGCAGGTGCAACAAGTCAAGGATCAGGTGAAGGCGGGCGCATTAGAGGTGGAGAGTCTGCGAGTCGAACGCGCGGAAGCTGAGAAGGCTGTGAAAGTAGCACGTGTAGACGAGGACGATGGGAGGCTGATCCCGTTGTACGACTGGTACGTTTCACACAACCACGCAAGCTTCAACCTCATGTTCCCTTTCGCGTAGGTACACTGCTTCGATGGCGCTCCACCGCTCCATGAACGATCTCTCAGAATCCCACACAGCGTCCGAGAACGAACTCCGCCTCACATATCGCATCGATTCGCAGGAGTCGGCATCACATCGAATAACAATAACACTCATATTCGCCCCAGACACTCGGAAACTTGCAGCTGTGCAGACAGTTGGACTTGAAGAACTTGGTGTTAACGTGGGTGACTTGATAGACGCGCACATACAGGTTAACGATGTACAAGGTGTGGTGGCCGCCATACTTGCCAGAGCTAGGACTAGAAATGTTGGTATCTGATTGTAAGAACTTATAAAAATTGTATATTTGCGCGTTTGATCTTCTGAATCAGTCATTGGGGTACTGCATCTTAGTAGTTATACGAAGCGCACCTGGAATCAGGCTCCTCACATAGGAGACACGCTGATAGCTGCAGGACCATATGTTGATTATGGTCTACTGGGTTGGCGAGGAAAGAGCTGCCAGGTGTTGGTTCGTTTAACGTATTGATGTCCGTTATGGATCTGATGTAAATTTTAGCCATCCAACCTCGATGATGGCACAATGTCACTGGTAGGCGGTCCAAATGTAAAGTGGCGTGTGCTTTCACAGTTCGCCCATGGGGAATCTGCGGTGTTCCACGTCAAGAAGCTAAAGGGATCTGTTACACGCCAAAACTATCCGCCGCCAAATCCTCCGCTGGAGAAACTCAATACGCAGTCGAACACAGCAACTCGTCTTTCTGTTTGCTCGGACCGCATACCGTGCGGTGTGTTTAATGTTGGTTACGTGATCGGAGGTAATGCCATAGGGGTCCCGTCTGCCCAGTGGCTATAGTGATCCTGATTCCAAAGAACTGCCGTCGATGAAGATTTCAACGTCTCAGTACGTTACGAGTGCTCGCGATCATCAGCGGTTCGATGATCCAGATAACAGATAACGGTGTTATGAAGCCGATTCTGCCTTCAGCAAACTCCATCTGGACACATGCGGTAATTACCTTCAACCTCCCGGACTATGTCACGGCGAGAAGAACAGATCTCGCTGCCAGGACAATGAGTTCGTGCTCATGTAATAAGCTCCCTTCCGAATTCAATGGGTGAATCATGAGACTGGCACCAGTGAATCCAGAACGTTGGGATATGTCGCTGAGGGCAGGCTCCGTCCTACGCTGGACGATGGATAAGGGCTAATCTCTCAATGTCTTTAAGGCTTAAAGATGTGTAAGCAGCCATAAGTATGTAGTGTCTAGTAGAACGTGCACCCACAGGTCTCCAGGCTGCTCCGACCTAGCCAGTACTTAGAAGATCCGCTAGTTGCGTCCATGCACAATCGCCAAAAAGCAAGATCATAGAGTCTAAATTCCTTATCGATTGTCTGTTGTGAGCTTGACTCCGTAGACGATAGATCGCACTTATCAGTTTACGAAAGTGAGGGGAAACAGAGGAATGGTATGATTACGTAAGAGCTTGATTCCACGGCCCTTCAAAAATACCGTCATTCCGGATATGGATCCATTTTGAGCATAAGAGCAGTACGCCAAGAAATGCTTGGCGCTCAAATATTGCATTGGAAAATTGGACAGTGGGAACTCTAGTCCGAACTCGGGCCTGCAACTTCTCCGAAAAAAAAAAATCGGTACAGATTGGGTAGAGGCTGAAACGATAGATTCTTAAAGGAGTTTTGAAACTCAAATTCGTGACATAAATATCTGGGATGGTACTACATAATTGGGTTAGTAAAGAATTTTCTGCCTTTGATTATTTCGTATCTAGTGCTTATATATTACTTATTAAATCAGGATGCATGACGCATAAATATTTCATACTTTATAGAATACACGGAAAAAAAACGCGGCAATATTTTAAGTAATGCGTGGTTTCAGCCTTTCAGGAATGGTTGATGAATATTCAAATTGTTAGGCTCTACGGCTCACGTTAAGAGTAACGCCTTTACTAAAACCTTAGAACTTGCAGTGAAGCTTGAAGAGATGCAATAAATATGAGACCCCTTACTCTCAGTACCTTAAATCAATGATTGGTGTCAGCGGGCTCTGACCTGTTTTGACTGGTCCCGCCGTCATAGCCACCCGATGGAGTGATCGGCGGTCCCGCACCTAATCACGCTGCACGTGATGTGACATGACGCCAATTAGAACGAATGCACGAGTCAGTTAAGACTTGGAGTCACTCAGGAGTCAATTAAAGTTGCTCTCTCACCACCTACACTCCATTCCTTCTTCCCCCATGGTCGCTTCAAAATCTACTAAAGCAACAAAGTACTCGTATGCGGAACGTACGTCTCTTTATGACATGGTTTCATCATGTTGGGTTGCTAATGCCACACGCGAATCAAGGCGTTCTTGGGGCGTTCACAGCTGTTCAGAAAGAGCATCGAAGACATGCAGTACATATGGCAACTTTACGGGCCCAAGGTGAGTATAACCCGCACTACTTTTAGCCGCATGTCAGGCTAATTGTGGCACCTTTGACACCTCTCAGTGAAGAAAACGGCATTGGCAAAGAGAGACATACTCGGCCCGCAATGGTCGAGTTGGGTAGGGAAGGCTGTGCATAAGCTCGTGGGTATATCTTATATGCTTAATTGTCTGTACCATTGAAGGTACGTATATAGGAAGAAGAGGGGCTCTTCGCACCTGGTGAACCATCAGGAACTCTGACTCTGACCACGACAGGCAAAAAGGCGTGAGTTGAGACATATTTTTCCTGGATAAAACTAAGTAATGTTGTTTTAGTATTGCTGCTGCTCGACAATCCCTTTCTATTCCTCAGCATGTTACTCCGACTCCTGCGGAAGAAGACCTGATCTGGAAACAAGTCACTCAGCCAACCTCTACTATCAATCGTGGCACGAAACGGGCGCGTCGGTCTTCTGTCCTCCCTTTGAGTAAGAATAGTAGGG
>QLOJ01005211.1:0-13183 GCA_003313625.1 Tricholoma saponaceum
GTATTGGTTTCGATATATTTCAGACATCATGGTTAACGAGGTGGAACCTATGTCACGAAGGAATGCCAAAAAAGCGACTGGCCGGAACATAAAAAGGTATGCAAGGTGCAAGGCGCTCTGCATAAGTGGAATAGGACTGATTGGGGGTAGATCTTCGAAGGAGGTACGTAGAAAATGGGAATCGAATGAGCTTAATTGGCAGAGGTGACGAAGGAAAATAATTGTATTTGTTCAATGTTCACATATCAAGATATAAACTAGACTGGGCGAGTGGAGGGGTACCTTAGGATTTTAGAGGGTACAAAGTCACAGAGGCGGGGTGTAAGTAATTGAAGTTTCAAGGTTGAGTGTGATGCGATGAGAAATCATGATTTGGAGGCTGAGTCACGGGAGGCTGAGATAGTGAACATGTTCGTGGCGATGGGCATATTGCTCCTGAAATGGAAGAATGTTGGCGTTGGGGCGCTATAGGCCGGTTCTTGACAAGATTGTACCAAAACATCGCCACTGCCTCTTAATCCGTATCCGCGATCATCAAGATGTCTCGTCATCACTTAGGGACACAAAGGAGAGCGAGCCATTTGCTATCCGGAGGGCAGTAGGTTAGGATCATCGGCCGCAGGGGCCTCGTCGACCAACATGTCGACTTCACTGTGCATCCTCGTATATAGAACACTGATATCTTTTGCCAATGCGTCCATCAGTTCTCTTCGTTCGTTACTGATTCGACTCTTCCAAGAAATTTGGAGCTGGCGAGTAAGATGACTGGCTGGACAAAATCTTGAGAAACTATCATCGTTGGCCAGGTCACTCCCTGGAGGTTACACTTCAATTACAGAATCTTCACCAGCAACGAAGACGCTCTAAGATACCGCAATTCCGAGGCTTCCGAATCGTAATCCAGAAATCATGATTGTATTTGTATTTTGGGCCTTTTAGTGGCGAGGGTAGGTTGTGGACCGATACCCGTAATACTGGGGGCTGTCAAAATGGTCGGCTGGATTTAGAGGGTGGGATCTTCAAGCCAAACTCTAGCATCAGCGTCGTCTTCCGCTTCTCAAGACAATCGGCCTCGAGTAATAGATGCATAACGCATGCGGGCGGGTGAAGGGAAAGCAGTGAGCCATAGTGAAGGTGAAGGTGGGGGATCTAGGTTTCGGGTGAAAGTCTCGTGCGAGTCTTGATAGGTGTCGCTTTGATCGTCCTTTTCGGTTCGTAAATTTGACCTTCCTCCCGGGCATATCCTCCACAAGGTACTCATCATCCAAGATCCCAGCGACCATGAACCACCATCGTTGCCCCATCCCCGTCATCCACCCTCTTGCCCCAAAAAGAGCGCTACGACCATCATAGATTCATAGTATGATGTACCCGCACGGATAGGCTGATCCTGGTAGTCTCAAGTCGCAATCGCGGCCCTACTAGATGGCAGATTATCGACATCGAACATGTCTTCGAGCGTTGGATAGGTACGGAACTGACATCGGCGGCGGTCGGAGTACGGTTGTAGGCGTAGAATCATTCATTGCAGAAGCAGGGGTAATCGTATTAATTTCTGAACCTATGAACACTTTATGAACAAAGAGCACATAAAGCAAAACCCAAAGGGGATCAACTTACTTTTGAATCGTCGCCCTTCGACCGAGCCTTCGTCCCCGCACCCGCACCTGCCCTAGAATGAAAAGGCTGGATGACCATAGGCATGCGCGGGGTTCCTCCCCTACAATGTGACTGCATCTTTGGTTTCATCCGAGGAGGGAGGAAATGGTCAGGACACTTGGCTTAGCAAACACACCCGTTGTCGGCCCAGAGGAAGGAACAACAAGTTGAAGGACTTCCTCATCAAGAGATGAAAGCACGGAAAGAACCGCTAGTGTTTTTGCTGTTGGTCACCGACAAAGAACAAGGAGCGAGACGGTCGTGGGGCTGGGATAGTAGATGTATTTGTTGTTATGATCGTTGGTGTTACGAAAACGATGATGAGTGTGAAGGAAATTAGGGGGAACCAGTATCGCTGTAAAACAGGGACTGGTGAGGAAGGTGGGGTTCGGGTTGGATCAAGGGTGGGTCGGGATCTTGGATTGAGGTGTACATGGTAGATGACTGTTATGGCGTGAGCTCTGGCTCTAATGCAGGAGATAGTGATGAATCATCTGCGGAAATCGGCCGAGACGACAGGGTTCCCGTCATGTGGGCTACCCCATCCTTCCAAACCCCAATAAGTAGTTCAAGTTTGGAATGTATCCTCTTGACAATTCATTAGTACGAGGAAACGCGTCCGTAATTCCGAGTTCTCAATTTTGAGAATGAGGTAACGAGTTGCAACATACAGTGTTAGCGGCATCAGGAAAATCTCGAAAAAACTTATGAGCACTTAATGCTGCTTATCACGGCTTGACAGTAGCGCTAAGCAATATTAAGCCGAACTTGGCTAAACCCGAACTTGCTTGGGCTAAGCCAAGTCGCGCCATGAATTTCACTTATATAGGCTTATTTCCCCACTTATTTCCGGGCTTGAACCAAGCAGTACTTTCAAGCCAGTCTCAAGTCAAAATCCTTGGCAATAGCAGTGCGTTAAATGGCTCAAGCACAGCTATTAAGCTTGTTAAGCAATCATCAAGTAACAAAAAAGTGTGCATTTGTGTGCCAAGCAACAAAAAGTGATTAAAAAAGTGTATTCACGTGCCAAGCAGTTCAAACATGAGGTATACAAATGCTACAAGAAGCCAGAATTTCAACTGGCATGGTCATACATAATAGTATGTAATAAAGAGAGGACCGGAGTGAGGGTAATTCATATATTTGGACGGACAGCAAATGCCTCACATCCTGGGTGGAATTTTCAGGAACAGTTGAACGAAGGAAAATAGAACAACTCACATACCAACTCCAAGAGCGTGTCCGTTCAACGTCACTGATTGCACTTGGTCTCCTTGACGAGGACACCAGGCATGGCCGAGCGAGCCTGTGAACCTGATTGACTGGACATGAAGAACTGCAAAAGAGACGCATCAGATGGGGGGTTAGGCAATGAACGTTAATAAACAGGGACATACGAGGGACACAATGCGGGGGGATGAACTGAGGTGAGAGCAAGTGGGAAAGTGGGAATCGTGCAGCCCAAGGAACCAGACGAGATTACGAGAATGGGTCCGTCGCGCTGTGGGGCGGATGGGGGTTAATAATGACGTGAAAGTAAGGGAGGGGGAAACAGACGATGAACATGCCACCTTGCTCTTTGACTGCATATGAGCAGTGTCAAGGAATCGGATGAGTGCCAATGTCAACGAGAATCATGGAGTCGTCGTCCAGCGCACTAGACACGGAGAAGTAGTAAGTGGAACTGAATGAGGGAAACGATAGATTTTGCGAATGAACGAGGATAGGACAGGAGTGGCAGTCGTTGACTAGGACTACTTACCCATGGGCCACAGCAGTGTGGATAGTGGCACTCCTGAACTTGATAGCTGCAACCTAGGGTGATCTCGAAAGACTCATAGCTGTCATTTTGCAGAGGAAAATGGAGTTGTGTCTGTGGCGGATAGTTGGACAATGCGAGCAAGGTTGTGGGAACAACACAAACCGTACGACTTCGGACTTTGATAAATTTCGACAAGTTTGACTTTACCACGCCCGGGCCTCTCCGATCGCCACCTTGCCACTTACTCGCGTTCACTGTGATGGATGACAAGATCGCTCCCAACCCAAACCCTTGAACTCTCCCTTTCGCAACACCCTCTACTCAAATTACACACCCTGTCATTCCGTTTGGAACACCCTGCAGATCCCAGGCATGTACCATGTTGGGAAATATCTGTTGTGTCATACACAGTCTGGTGATAGAGGGATTGGGGCTGATGGGGCTGCCAACCTGACACCGGTTTGCAACTGCCTTTCACTAGGGGTAGGAGTAGTGTCGAGGTCAAGGACTTGAAGGGTGGTGGTGTAACGTGAGTCGCACTGATTTGCTGTTGACAATTGAACTTTGGACCTAATGTTTCTTATTTAGTGGGTTACGGACACATTTTCAATTTCTGTCCAACTTTGGTTCGCGACCCAGAATTGGCAGTAATGTCATAGCCTCTTGAAGCCATGACTCGGATCAGCCTTATGGGGATGTCGATATATTTAGTCCTCCTATCTCTTCCTTCCACTTCGCATGCCTGATCGTACACTCTTTACTTTTAATTCACAAGTCAAACTTACTGACCCATGCTTACCTATTCTCGCATTCACTTAGTACCTTAGTTTGCTTGGCAGGCTTTCGTATGCCTCGTCGTTCTTACTTTTGTTCCGCATAAGTTCGTCAAGTATAAAAATAAGCAACTTAACATGCTTGGTGGGCTTATCCACAAAATAAGCAGACTAAGCCTGGTAAGAAATTTCTAGATTTTCCTGATGGGTCGAGTTGCAACATACAGTGTTAGCGGTCGAGTTTCAAAAGCGGTTCAGTCTGGACGTTTCAACTTTGCCTTCTTTGCGTGTTCGCTCCGGTCGGGTTAGGTCTGCCCTTCGATGGCTGCAAGAAAACAATTGTTTATATCGCGACGTGGCCATCGTGGAAGACAGTCTAGCATCTTTACCAGAAGATGGGGTCCCCACTCTAGCAGGCTGACCGATGGTTATAGTGTGTTTGAAACCAACTGTTGCTACAAGGTGTTTTTTAGGCCCGACGTGGCCGCACTCGTTTTCCGTGTTTTGATTTGTGAATCGTATTTTTTGGCACCGAAGGATTGGACACCGCGACAGCGTGTTACAGGGGGCACCATAATGGAATGACCAGGAACGGGGCACTGATCCTACAGAACCCAAGCTAGGCACAGCTGGCGACTGCAATTGCAGCCATTTATATCCCAAGAGGGTAACTTCCTCGACTCCATTGCAGAACTCGGTATTGCCATGCAACGCAGTGGCCCTCTAGCACAAGTGCCAGATCCCTGGATGGCTCAGGTTAAGACTGTAAATATAGTCTAACGTTCAGTACAAATATTTTGCAGCCCTCTACACTCACACCGTAGTCATAGCCTGCGCTTGTCATGATCTAGCAAGGCACACGAGTCAAGACAGAATTGAAGGCCCAGATTGCCATTGCCCTACTTACGGTACACACCTGCGAGCATGATTACTGGGGTATACAAGCCACATGGATCCTCAGCAGGAAGCAGTGAGAGGTAGTCTCCCGTAGGCAGACCAAAACCAAAGGAAGACAATCGTTCCTAGTGAGAGGTAGTTCAACTGAATTTTGCAACCGGTTGAAATGTCTGATTGCATCGTGGTATGCTAGTGTCAATTACAAATCTAGTCTAAGTAAACATACTAACAATTCTGGGAGCGGATGTGACGCGCTGGAATCCGTAGAAAAGAAAACTGTGGTTTCGACAGAAAACAACCCTGCGGATTCCACCGCTATCGAACCGGGGTGAGCTGAGGTATGACTACGAGAACCCAAATGAGAAGCAAGCCACAAGGCGCGTCGTAGTCATGACGAAGACTCACCCGTGGGTGCATGTCAAGCCTTGGGGAAGCTTCTTGCCCGCTTTCGTTGCGACTTCGGGTTTAGTGGCAACATCTCAATATGAAGGGCGCCAAGGTAATCTAAGCAGTGCCAGTATTCCAAGAATGCCTGTGATCGCCATCGACCGAACTTCTTCACCATGTCTGGTGGCACTCCCGAAATCAGATAGAAGGTAGTCCCTCCAATGCGAAAACAGTGTCCAGTGATTCGGGGGTATCTTTTATTGGTCGTGCGGAGGATTTGGTTGATACGTCGGATGAATTTTGACCTTGTAAGTGTGATCAGATTTCCGCGCTCGTCACGGTATGCAGCAATGGGATGCTTGATGTCTAGATTGTTCTTGATGAAATGTTTGTGAATGGCATGAATAGGATCAAGTGGGGCTTCCTGCCGAGGGATCCACACATTGTCACCCCGTGCTTTCTGAGTTTTAGACCAAGGTAGGTGAAGGTTGCATGCGCCATTATCCACTGTGGATTCTGCAATGTGACTAAAGGTAGCGTGGCGATGGGGTTTGAATTTCGTGAGGTCCTGAGTGGGTGGGAGGAGTTCTCCACTGTGAAGCTGGCAAAAGAAGGATAACAGACATATTGCGCGTATACAGATGTCAAGACCAGATGTCCTGCTGAGACCGCTGTTGAGGTCAGTGAGCATCGAAATAGTGACTGGTGCTCTCTTTGGACGGAATGAAGATGCAGGCCTCATTTCCTCGACACCCTTTATGATCCGCCTGAGCCTCTCGCCACCTTGCCATGGCAATCCCCTTCTCTCATGTTCTTTCTTGATTGCTGAGATTTTTGCGCCAACTGTCTTTCCAGCAAACCGCCCTGCATAAGATGAGGCCCAAGCTGCCAGAAGGTCCTCCCCAGCTGGAAGAGCATTATCGTTACGGATCCCAAGTCCTTCACAGAAACGGAGGAATTCTCGCAATCTGCTAGCGTCTTTTGATCGTGTCGAATTGCTGACCGCTACCTTCTCCACTAGATTCATCTTCTCCACCAGTTCCTTTGGCATTGCTAGTGTTTGGTTGGCTAGTTTTGTGGGCGGCCTTAGAATTTGAGTAGAGTAGGGTTGTGGCTGAGTGTGGTAACGTGTTAGGCTCCTGCCATGGTTTTGTGCCAGTTGGGATAGATTGATAGTGTGATTTGCTGGACGCGGTGCAAATTTTGAAGCTCTTACAGGTGGCATGGTTGAGGGTTAAACGTTAAACACTGACAGACGATGGGTGTAGCAGGCAGAATTAGTAATCATGTGACAGAGGATGGTTGTAGTCACTGCCACTGGCGACATTGCTGAAAGATCTCTTATGCTGAATACTGTCTAGGGATTTGTCTTTGAGAATGAGCGTATTGGCAAACTATAATATTCTTGGATCATGGTAATCTACTGCTTTATGAATGAAATGTTGTGAAAAGGGAAACAGAGCCCGTGGGTTATAAGTGCTCGAAGAGCACGACTACTGTACAACGAAGTATATATAGGTAACTATGGAGCAGAATGATGAAATGAATCAGGGCCGGAGCAGCCCGTGATAACCGGATAAGCTCGATATCTCTACACACCCCCTCGAGCAAAAGACAGTAAAGTTAGTCAAGTAACAAAAAGAGTTCCATCACATAGCCACACCAGTATCATGATCTGCCATGAATGCATAGTCTTCTTCGTCTGAGTCTCCTAAGAAAGTTGCAGATGCGGCTACCACTCTTCCCACCCTTTTACGACCAGAATCTTCCTTCTCCTTGATATCCAGATCCTTCTGAGGACAAACAGTGCTGTAGTGACCTTTCTTCAAACAATAGAAGCAATAGACATCACTACCACGTGTGACTCTCTCAGCACGCATTGCCACGTTATCAGTTTCTTCCTTCTTGATCTCAGTGATGGGATGTTTGTCTTGGCGACCTTCTTCGTTGAGTAAGCGAGTGATGACGAAGTCGAGAGTGAGAATTTTGGAGTCAACATTGTCGAACGCAATGACGATGGAAGAATAAGAGTCGGGTAAGCCAGCCATGAGGACGACAATGATGTCCTCATCAGTGACAGTGACATCAATACTTTTGAGCTTGTTGGACAGAGCACGAACCTCCCCAATCCAACTTTCAATACCCTGACCCTCCTTCATAATAGCAGTGATAAACTTCCGATGGATGTGAAGACGACTGCCAAAACTGCGAGCCTGATGCACAGCTGCAAGACCTTCCCAGATGACCTTTGGGTCAGAACTAGACATATGAGCAAGCTGCGAATCATCTGCACGCAAAACAAGCTCAGATTTGCACTCAGCCTGCCTCCTCTGAAATGCTTTCAACTTCTTTGGATCAGCCTCTCCATCATCCAGCTTCTCATCACCAGAAAGGAGATCCCAGAAGCCAAGCTTGATTAAAATAGCCTCCATATGGACAGCCCATTCCGAGTAGTTTGAGTGATTAAGTTGGGGAATGCGAATAGATTCAGACATCATAGTGAAGTGAGGATGAATAAATGGGGATAAGGATTATAAGAATATGAGTGTTGGGAACTGAACGAATGAGTATGTGAGTTGGCACGGTTCACAATGGCCGAGGCAGAAGTACGTCTCTGCGAAGTTTCGAGAGCAACGAGAGTGCCGATGATGCGAAAGTACAGTCTCCGCCACGCACAGGTTCCGAGCTTGCCAACAATCCGAAGTATGGTTACGGTGCTGCAAGGTGAATTTCGGCCTTCACAGGGCAAGGGTGGATACACAGATTTCACGGGATGCTGAGCACTTATGTTGTGAAAAGGGAAACAGAGCCCGTGGGTTATAAGTGCTCGAAGAGCACGACTACTGTACAACGAAGTATATATAGGTAACTACAGAGCAGAATGATGAAATGAATCAGGGCCGGAGCAGCCCGTGATAACCGGATAAGCTCGATATCTCTACATTGGGGTCACGCATATAGTAGGTGTTGGATTGGTTTTTTGCTGGAGAGAGCGTGTGGGATTCGACAATGCTGGACCTCTGAAGGAGGGGATTGTGCGCAATTGGAGTCGAGTTTTGGGCCGCAATTGCTTTGTCCTTTCCTTTGAATACCGGGGTTTCCAGGTCCACTGCCATTGGCGAAGTGGGATCCCCTTCACCGCCTTGATTTCTGGCGTCCTTGCCTGTGATATCATGCCCCATCTGCAGAGTAGCTTCCTGCCTAGTGCTTCGAGGTCCGGTCCGGTCCGGTTTTTTTTGCCATTTTTGGGTGAACCGATAACCGGACCGGTTATCTATAAAAGGAAATGGCCAAAGAACCGGACCAGGACCGAAAAAAACCGCAAAAAACCGACCGTAACCAGTTGCAACTGGTTCGTAACTGAACTGCGGTCCATACAGGTCATAACCGGTCATAACCACCTTTTTCACACGTTTCCCTACAAAATGCGAACAAAAGACCCAAAAAGTTATGAAAATCGGCCAAGAAATGGGTGAGATATCATTAAAACCAAGTTTGATATCATCAAACTTTCATTCAAAGTCGGTTTTGATGATATCTCACTCAATTCTTGACCGATTTGCTTAAATTTTTGGTCATTTTGTAGCCCCTGAACGTGGTTATGCAGGGGGATACCCTGACTGGTCTAAATTGATTAAGACCGGTTCATTTGAACCGGTTTTTTGCGGTTTTTTTATTTAAATTTAACTAGGACCAGGACCAGCAGTCCTATGTAACCGGTTATGGTCCGGTCCGGTTTGTGGTCCTTTTCCGGTCCTTAGGACCGGACCTCAAAGCGCTATTCCTGCCAAGCGCCAAGCAGACCATTGCTCTGTGGTTCATCGAAATGTGTTGGTGAAAAATCTGCTGCCGATGCGAGGTGGGTAGGGTTGCGCCCACGGTCCAAGGAGCCCGAGGCATCCCTTGTCACTGATCGTTTGCAGGCTATTTGGCTGCTGTGCTGACCTTTGAACTCTCCTGAGTTGTAGCGGTGTCCTGAAAGCCACCAGCCTTCTCAGATGGGTCTGTCGGCCTGCCCAACTGCCCGGGGATCTTCTCGCTGTCTTCTGGGACAGCCCACAGGACTTGATATTTGTAGCCAGCTGATGGCTTCATTCCAGGGGGTGCCTCAACTAGAACTGGGCCAGGCGAGGGTCCTTGGGCGGATTTTGACCTTGCTGAAGCTACACGTGCAGAACGCCAAATTTCCAATTGAGCTGATCCTCCTGGAGCTTTCACTCGTCAGCTTGCCCCTCTCCTTGAGACTTTCTCAGCAACATATGCATCCGATAGAGGTTCGGAACCTTGACCACTGTCTGTGCTATCAGCTGTCGTTCCTGATCATGTGAGCTTGGTTATCCTCCTTGCTTCATGCTTCTCTGAATTGCTCGCCATGGATATAGAGTCTAGAAAGAAGTGATACGAAAAGAGTGATATGAGAAGCGATGAGCAGCAGCAGCGAGAGAGAATGAGGAATGAGATTCTACATGTAACAGTGGAAGCAAAAGGGAGAGGAACGAGAACATCACATGACCTGAACACATCATAATTCTACCCTGCAAAACATTGGTACACTACACTCGTTCCTCGTTCGTCTACCTCCACAATCCAAACTGGGATGACGTGATATCAACCAAACAGGGGTAAGCAATGGTGGTCATCTTGATTCTTCCCAACTAACACCGGGGGAATTCCACCATGTACCTATTGGACACAAGAACTAAATGTAGATCTCATAAAGTATTTGTTCTCAAGTGTACATAGAAAAATCATTCTAAACAAATTTATTAGGTTTCCTTTATGTTCCTCAACAAACTAAGAACATTGAATAACCATAAAGACTTTGCTAGCAATGTTACTGATCACGAACATCAGAGACAAAGACTATATGTAATCAGCATGTGTCCACAATGTTTTCGGCAGTAACACTTGGTGCCTCCCCTGGTGTAAAGAGATAAACGAGATAGCCCACAAATCCAGTCTATTCTCACCTAATTCGTGTAATGTTACTAATGTATACTATTCTGTTCAGTGTAGGCTTTGGATCGCAGGCTGATTTTTTTTATAAGGAAATTCCTGTATATCTACTTGTGATTGGGATGACTCAGATGCCTTGATAGGTGCATTGAACAGAGGCTCTCTGGTGTCATGCTTACAAATACATTCTTTCAATCGTAGCTGTTTCTTTGCGGCTACTGCAAGCCCGGCGAATACAAGTGATGAGCGCTGAACTAGCATACCCACGTCAACAAACAGTTTTTCTACCTCATTATGTTCCATTCATTCTCAGGCTTGTCGCCATGTACGTCTCTCAAGTCCAATCATGAACTGATACATAAATTAGAAATCTAGATTTCAGTGCTTTGTCGTTACCAAACACCATTCCGAGTTCTCAGTATTGAGAATGAGGTTTTACTGCCAATTTGAGCTAGCGTGGGAAATGAGTCATCTTACATTGCGGTAATTGCCAATGAATGATGTCACTCCTTTACGATTTCTCAACTTGAGCTATCGTGGGAAACACCTTTGTTACGTTGCGGTAATTGCTGGTGAATGAATGGTGTTGCTTCTTCACATTCTCATGAGTTGTCGTGGGAAAACCTCTCATACGTTGTGGTTGTTACCGGCGAATGACTCATTGGTTTTCAGCAGTCGATTTTATATTTGCTGGCATCTGCCACGGTTTTGGCACGGCGCCTACTACCTACTACTTGGCCTATGTCTACATTCTACCCTGCTCAGAATCTGTATTATGGTCTACTATCATCTTGTCGTGTTTGTCGACCCTTGTTTCGATACAGTCTGCAGTCTCATTATAACCGATCTTACACTTCAACGTCAGTGTTTCAAAGGGTTTATCTTTAGGAATTTCTGGTTTGGCGACCTGTGCAGACTCCATGGTGAATGTCAGGTAAGTGGTTGATTGCTCACATACCTTCGTAAATTTACTCTCCAAAAGCACTAGTGAATGCAAGATTGTAAGCATCTTGCGTTTCCCTCCTTTTACAGGAATGACGACAAAGGACAGTTGGGCTTGGACGATGTCTCCCAGTCGAAATATCTGTGGCTCGCAAGCTTGGAATCTGTTGTTCCGAGTCGATGTAAGGTCAGTTCAAAATGTCTGTTCTGGAAAATGAGCCATACTGACTTTCTGTCTCCAGTGCTGTCCCTGTACGCAGTGAAGAAGTGTACTTGGTTATCTTCAGTGTGCACGTATGTGTAAGACCCATCTCCTCTAGTCATGTTTCGCAGTATATTTTGAGGATCCACTCCCTTCAGAAATGGCATGTTTTCCTGTCCCTGTGCATCTTTCTGCGGTGTCAAATATCGGTTGGATATGTCAATGCATTCTGGTCAATGCATTCTGTGTCGCCGACGTTCGCCTGTGAGCTGCTCCATCCTTCCAATGTCCCTTCAGGAAATTGATGATCGAAGCAATCATATAACAGCTGGGCAGCATCTAAAGCATTGGAAAACATAGGCATTCCAAATCCGGTGAGTGCGATCGCTTGTTGGAGGTACCTAAACTTATTGGCAGTCATCCTGTTTCATTTTGCTGTAAGCTGTACTGCTGCAGCTCCTGAAGGACGGCTCACCTTGGCTTCTCCAGGAGCGGCGGCAAGTCCTTCGATACGAGGACCCCTTGGATAGTGAAGACCGCTTCTTCTATGACACTGCTGTGCAAAGCATCTTGTCGCAAAATCTGCCACAACATTGGGTTCTCCATCTCCTGAATGGAAAAGTTGTCAGCAAAGGCTTCAGGGTTCTAGACAAATTGTTGGTCATTCTGTTGTTCATTCGCAGTGATATGGATCTGTCTCACCTTAAATAAGTTCGCCAACCCCCCGTCGCTTGTGGCATTTATCTTCTCTGCTGCACTCTGTTCGAGCACATTCCCTGTGTCTTTGCATAAGTGTTCTGTCATTGAACCTGTTTTGAAATGTACCTGCCCCCATCTTATCGTAGTTTTTGTCTAACATGTTTGTGTTCGGGTCTTTGCAGTATGATTTTGCATCCAGCTTCCCAGTGGGTGAGCATACTTTTGTTCAATGTCCACTTGCTTTTGCGGCGATGGTGATTTCCCCAGTCCGCGGTTGGCATTTGATCTGGTCTTGTAATCCATCTCGATCCCTTTCACTACTTCGGAGCAGTTTTTTTTTGTAATCTTAGAATGCATGTTTGCTGTCCTTATGTGGTCGTAACAACACGCTTATGCGCTGCCTGTCTTGTGCCTGAGTGAGCTGTTGTAGTTTTGATTCTGCGTCTTTCCTAACTAATGCACTGTGATCACCTATCTGGATACCCTCGCCCTGCATAGCTGTTCGTCAAATGTGCCTTGGACTCATGGAAAACTGACATTGCTGTAGCTTATGAATTCATATTCAAGGTACATGCCAGCTTTGTGCTTTTTACTGCCATTTATGGGCTTGTTGCTATCGAAATTTTGACATTGTTGCACTTCTTATGAGCACGAGTTCTTTGATAGATTGCAGTCTTGCATTGCCGATGGCCTTACATGGGGAGAGGCGTCTCCATCTGCTGTTCTTGGCAGGCTGACGTCGCCGCAGTATATTGTTGCATCATGTCTTCCTGGAATCTTGCAGGTCCAGGATTTCGGAGGTAAGTGCTAGCATTGTACCTCGTGCTACCATACTTGGGGCTGTCACCATGTAATTGTGGTTCTTGCGCAGAGGTATTCCTTGATTTGTAGTTTTCCTTTGGAACT
>QLOJ01005263.1:0-11345 GCA_003313625.1 Tricholoma saponaceum
CATTAAACACAGCTTAAAGCCACCATTAGTTGGTCCATTTATATTGGTCTAAACTCACTGAGAGTTGTGCCTATATGGGTGATCTGCGATGCCTCAGTTTTTATAACTGGGGCAATGTATGGTCAAGGACCTGAGTGGCAGACTTGCCGCCCTGCAGGGTTCTTGTCCAAGAAGTTTTCCGACGCTCAAAGGAACTACCGTACCTTTGAGCATGAAACTATAGCTATACTTGAGGCACTCCTCAAGTGGGAAGACAAATTAATCGGCAGACGGATTCACGTCGTCACTGATCATAAAGCTCTGGAATTTTTCCAAACTCAGAAAAGGCTTTCGGCCAGACAAACTTGATGGATGGAATATCTATCGCGTTTCGACTTTGACATCAGGTATGTCAAAGGTAAATTGAACAAAGTAGTGGATGCATTGTCCCGCTACTATCAATTTGACTCTTGGGATGATGCCCCTTTAGTCCAACATTACGTCTTTGCAGACATATGACTGGATCCCAACCATGAGGATCTGCCATGGGATTGCCACCTCAAATTGAAAAACCGAGTGATAGAGACTTGCTCAGCTGCATCACAGCAAAAGCGAGTCAGCAAACAACTGAGAGCTCTTCGAGAACTTGTCGAAGAGCGTGATTTGGCTGCTGCCAAAATGGCCAAGAACACTGAAGAAGGAGGTTCTTCTGCCTCCGCGACAGACCAATCTGAGGATAACCCCTCAATCTTTAATTCTCAGGCTAAAGGGCCTGATCTCCACATACACATGTCAGAGTTAGACCCTCTGAACAACGATATCCGAAAAGGATATCTTAATGATAAAGTTTTCAAGAAAGTTCTTGAGTAACCAGAAGAGCACCCGGATTTCAGTATCTGGGATGAGTTCATTTGGAGGAAAAACCGTGGCGGTGAGGACGTGTTATGCGTCCCCACCTCTACCTCAAAGGGTACAACCTTACATGGTTGTATAATCAATCAAGCCCACACCATAGTAGGACACTTTGGTCCTCTCAAAATGTCGGAGTACATTTGATGTTGGTACTGGTGGCCTCGACTTCAATATGAAGTTGAGAAATACTGTGACTCTTGTGGGTGTTGTGTATGTCGAAAGGTGAATATCGGTCCCCGTGAGGCAAGTTGCACTCGCTGCCGACTCCCCTACGTCCTTGGGAGGCGATTGGTATGGATTTCATCAGTCCCTTCCCAGAGTCCGAAGGTTATGATTACCTTTGGGTAATCATCTGCAGACTATCGTTGATGGTTCACCTCATTCCGGTGAATACTACGACTACTGCTTCCGACCTATCTCCCATCTTTGTTAAGGAAATCGTCCGTCTACATGGACTACCTGGCTCGATCGTATGTGATCGAGACTCCAAATTCACATCCAAATGGTGGTGTGAAGTACATTGTATCTTGGATGTCAAGATACTTATGTCTACTTCTTTCCATCCTCAAACGGATGGACTGATGGAATGCGCAAATCGTTCGATCGCTCAGATTCTACGAGCATTCGTTGCATCCAATCAGAAAGATTGGGTTAAGTTCCTCACTATCGTAGAGTTTGCTATAAACTCTACCATCAACAGAGCAATGGGGATGGCCCCATTCGAGATAAACTATGGATTCTTGCCTCGAATGATGCAAGAGCTTCCTTCAACTGCACACACTCCTCCCGGAGTGCATATGTTTGCAATGAATGCATTGCGAAACATGGCTGTTGCACATGACAGCATTTGCTGAACGTGTGTTTCAACAACACTACGCCAATAGACATCGGGGTAACAAACCCGATATTAAACAAGGAGACCTTGTTTACTTGTCTACTAAGAATCTTTCACTCCCAAAAGGACACACAAGTAAACTACTTCCTAAATTCGTAGGACCCTACAAGGTCCTAGAAATTTTTCCCGAAATAACTATGTGTTGGATTTGCCTAAGGAACTGAAACGCTGGCATTTGCACCAGTGTTTCCATGTGAGTCTACTAAGACCTCACCACGCTAATGATGATGCGCTGTTTCCTAACAGGCGTTATCCTGACACTTACGACTTTGGTGCTCCTGATGACACTGAATGGTACGTTGAAGAAATAATGGCACACAAATGGTGTGGCCGTTCCATTCAATTCGAAGTCAAGTGGAGTCTAGGCAACACCACTTGGGAACCATTAGTGAACTGCAATGATCTTGCAGCTCTGGATTCATACTTGGCCCTTATGGGGGCCAAGGACTGGCAAAATCTACCAAGACGCAGAGGTGAGCCTATGTGTCGACGGACTTAATGACTTGGAAATTTCCAAATGATGTCATCATGTGCCCAACGTGATTTCAAACTCCGCAACTGTATATAACAACAGCGGAGTTCAGAGCTTCTTTTCCTCATCACTTGGTAGACACCATGACCCCAACAATAACAACAACCAGAATCACCAGAAGCATGAGACTGGCCCTATGGGCCAGTCTCGAAGGGGGAAGCAGAAGCAGAAGGAGCTCGAGCCAACAGGCTCGAGCAACACCAACACTTGACGCCACTCGCCAAGCCCTGGCAAGATCGAAGACACTATCATCGCTAGTGTTAAGGCGAAGCCTAAACAAGTATCAAGTAATCGAGTATCAACGTGCGAGGCTTTCGCAACGTTTATCAGAGTTCACTCACTGAGGGACTTCCTCAGTGGTATCGATGAGCTTAGCGTTCGTGATACGAGTAAAGGCTGTAGATTGCCTAGATCAAGCTAAGGTTACAACAGTAACTACTCGAGTATTTATAGAAGTGTCTTTGATACGTATCAAGTGTTCTGAGTGAATGATAAGTATCTAACAGACCAGAGTAAGTACAGCGGGCGCAGCAATGAGGAACAAGGTATGCAGTAGTTAATCTATCATGTCAGACGTCAATTAATGTAATATGTCCATATAAAGAGAAATTGTAACACTACCCCCTCATTAGAATCGAAAACTCCGGATTCGATTTCAAGACGTATCTTCTTCGGCCAAAGAAACAGCGATGCTGTCTAACGTGTTGGTTATCGACAACAAACTTGTATGGGGATGTCGAGACGAAGAGGTGGGAGGAAGAGGATAGGCATATGGTGAAGAAAATTCATATTCATATCGTCGGGTTTGCATAAAGGTGGGGTCAGGGCGACGTGGTAACGCTCAAAGTTTGATATCCGCAAAGACAGACGATCCGCGACTAAAACGAGTAGAGGAAATAAAGACAGTTGATTCTTGAGCGCGATTATACTGTCGCAAATGAAAAAAGACTACGGCCAAGATGATGGCAATAGCGAGGGAGAAGGTGATGGCAATAGAAATAGCGAGGATGGCGTATGCGTTCATGGTGGTTGGAGGAAGAGTTAGTTACCGGAAGGTTTTAATAACCGGTAGTTTAACATCCGTAACTAGCCGGCTCTCCGGTCATATTTGCGATTGCTTCTTCATCAAAATCATAATACGCTTCTCCTTCGTGATAACTGGGCGGTGCTGGGGAATGACTAGATCGGATGGTACACTGGGAAGGGTAATGTCCAGGGGCGGTTTTCTTGCATTTATAACAGGTAAAACGAGTGCAGAGGGAACCAAAATGTCCTCGTTTTCCGCACACGAAACAGGTTTCGCCTCTCATGTGGGGAGGGAACGGAGTTGGTAACGGGCGGCGTTGTGGCTCTGGGGATGGCGTAACAAGATCGATTGTGGGGATAGGTTCTTCAGTCGGACGAATAGGGGTCATCGTCAGGGAAGAGGAGGGTCTGGAGTTCCCTTGATGAGACAGAGGTACGAGAGCGATTCGAACGGGTCGCTTTCCTTTGCGACCTCCAGAGGTCGAGGGCTCCTGACCGGAGCTGGGCGCTTTTAAGGCAGATCGGTATGGGTGGTAGGTGGGGATGAAGTTGTTTCCTGACCGTTTTTGTCTCAAGTCGTGGATAGCTTCGAAAAGATGATAATCGAGAGCGTCTCGAGCTATATCTTCTAATAACCTTTTGTGAATATGAATAATCCTTCTAATAGCAAACAGGTTATCGACGGAGCGTCGTGCAGGGGTATTATCTTGAAGAATTTCGTAGATGGCTTGGTAGTTGTTCGTATCTTTCAGGAATTGGAGGATGGAGTAAATCTTCTGTTTCTCAGAAGGAGGGGAAGTTTCCGGGACAATAAAGGGCGAGGGAAGGAGATTGGAAACATTAACAGAGGACATTCTGTGAGAAAGAGATCTGGGACGAAAGTAGGAGGCGAAGGTGCGTTTGTCGTTCATAGTTGTTTCTTTTGCTTATAAGCAGAAAGGATTTCAGGAGAATGTTTCAAGTTCGACTCAGGTTCCCAGGTGTTCTCGGCGGTGGGATAGCCTTTCCATTTTATCAGGTATTTGAAACATTGACCTTGTTTCTTGTGAGCGACAATGGCTTCTACCTCATGTTCCTGTTCTCCTTCGATCAAGTCAGGAGGCGGTCTCAGGTAGTTCCGTCCGTGGGTTTCAGTTTCTCGATAAGGAGTAAGGAGGGCGGCATGGAAGACAGGGTGAATTCGCCATTGGTTGGGCAGTTTCAGCCGGTAAGCGTGTGTCGAAATTACCTCTAAGATTTCGAATGGTCCTTCTCTTTTGGGGGAGAGTTTCCTAGTTGGGTAGCCAATCTTCAGATTCTTTGAATCAAGCCAAACTTTGTCTCCTTTTTCGAACGGTTGAAACTTGTGATTAATGCGAGAAGCCATCATTTGTCTAGACAGCTCATGGGCGGATAGTGCTTCATCTCTCGCACGTTTCAGTTGTTCAATTCTCTGTTCAGCGGCGGGAACGTTTGTCTTTTGATAGGCTAAGGGAATAGCTCGGGGGTGACTTCCCATCATAAGGAAGAACGGGGTGTTCTTTACAGCGGAGTGGAATTTCTGATTATGGGCAAATTCCGCAGTAGGGAGGAATTGTTTCCAGGTTTCGGGGTTGTTTGCGCAGAACATTCGGAGATAGACTTCAAGTTCTTGGTTGATTCGTTCGGTTTCACCATCAGTCTGAGGGTGATAGGCGGTGCTCATAGCGAGTTTCACTCCTAGGAGTTTTCCGAGTTCTTGGTAAAGATGAGATGCGAAACGCGGGTCTCTGTCAGAGATAATCTTGTCAGGGAGTCCAAATCTGGTGTAAACATGTTGCAAGAAAAGATTTGCAGATCCAAGTGCGTCGATTGTCTTGTTACAAGGGATGAAAATTACCCCCTTAGTAAGACCATGGTCTACCACGACCATGACAGAGTCAAATCCATCATTAACGGGCAAGTCGGTGATGAAATCGGTTGTTACAAGGGCAAATGGGCGGTTCGCGGTGCTTTTAATTGGGAGGAGTGGTGGTGATGTCGGGTGAGTGTTAACTTTCATTTGTTGGCAGAGGGCGCATCCTTCAACGTAATTTTTGATGAAAGTAGTCATTCCAGGCCACCAGTAATCTCTTCGGATTAGTTCCAGAGTTTGGAATTGTCCAGGGTGTCCGGTAGAGAGAGATTCGTGATACTTCCTGACAATCTCTTTTTGCAATTGGGTGTTTTGCGGAACGTAGCATCTGTCTTGGAAGAACAACAGGCCGTCTTCAAATTTCCAGTCGGAGATTGCCGACTTCATGGGTGGGGTGCCGTTTTCCTTGACAGCGCGGATCGCTTCTTTGACTAGATCATCCTTCATGATGTTTTCCGCGACTAGATCATGAAGTTCGGTATCAATAACCTTGACGAATAAGGTTTCAGGAAGTAAGATAAGATTTTCATTATCGGTGTCATCATCAAGGATGTGATCGGCTCTTCTCGAGAGAGCATCAGATTGTACCATTTGAGATCCGGGCACGTGAACCAGTTTCATGTCAAATTGGGATAAGAATAGACTCCATCGTGCTTGTCTTCGGTTAAGCTTCTGTGCTTGTTTGAAGTAAGTCAAATTCTTATGATCAGAGAAGATCGTGATCGGGTGTGGTGATCCTTGGACGTAATGTCTCCAGGTTTCTAATGCACGGATTATCCCAAGGAGTTCTCGGTCATAGATTTCATAGTTCCGTTGGGTAGCATCGAAGGAATGGGAGATATAACCGCAGGGGTGCCAGTCACCGTTGTCGTCTTTCTGTCTGAGCACAGCTCCGGTTGCGAATTTCGATGTGTCGGATTCAATAACGAAAGGTCTCGTGGGGTCGGGCATTAGGAGGACTGGGGATTCAGCAAATTTGACTTTGAGCGCATCAAACGCTTTTTGACAGTCAGTGTTCCATTCAAATTTCTTATCCTTCCGGGTGAGATCGTTTAGAGGTCGGGCTAGATCAGCAAAGTGGCCGATGAATCGCCGGTAGAAGTTTCCAAATCCAAGGAAGGATCGGACTCCTTTCACGGTTGATGGTGTTGGCCAATCTTTGATTCCAGCAAGTTTGGTGGGGTCCATGGAGAGTTGGTTAGGTCTGACAATTAGCCCTAAGAATTCCACTTCTTGAACGTCAAATTTGCATTTTTCAGCTTTAAGATAAAGGTCGTTATCTTGGAGGCGTTGGAGTACGCGCCGGGTCCGTTCTTGATGTTCTTTGAGATCTTTTGAAAAGATTAAGATGTCATCCATGTAGATGACTATCCATCCTTCATCAATCATGTCTTTGAACAGGGCGTTCATCATGGCTTGAAACGTAGCCAGGGAGTTGCATAGCCCGAAGAACATGACGGTTGGTTCGAATAACCCTCGGTTAGTTTTAAATGCTCCTTTCCATTCGTCTCCTTCTTTGATCCGAACATTATGGTATCCCCATCGAATGTCAAGTTTGGTGAACCATTGCGCTCCTTTTAATTTGTCAAGGAGGTCCCCTACCAATGGGAGCGGATAGGTATTTTTTATCGTCCCTTCATTAAGGTAGCGGTAATCTTGACATGGTCGGAGCGCTAAGGCATCTTTCTTTGCTACGAAGAAGAATTGGGATGCCATCGGGGATTTAGACGGTCGAATGTATCCTTTTTTGAGATTTTCGTCAAGGAATTCATTCATCTTTTCGTTTTCGGATGGGGTAAGAGGGTAGATTTTGCAATCTTTCGGAATGAAATCGGGTTTTAGATCGATCGCATGATCCCAAGGTCTCCTTTCTGGGAATCGTTCAGATGCGGCTTTTTCAAAGACTCGTTTGTAGTCTTTGTAATGTTTGGGGAGGAGTTCATCTAATGTCTTCTTGTTCGCTTCTTGGTCTTTTGCACTGTCATGAGCAAGTTTCTGAGAGACAGAGGTCTTTGCTCGGATATGGACGGTGGAGGTAAAGGAATATCGGGAGGAAGACATGGACTTGCTTATTCGGGAGATCGATCGGGTAGATCGGGAATATGAGAATTTCGGTTCTTCGAACTCGGTGGTAAGCAGAGAGTCTTCCGCTTCGAAGATACCAAAAACGGGCTCTCCTTTCACATAGGCGATGAGTAATTCATCATCGGCTATCTCGTCACCTTCGATCAGGTCGGGTTCTTCAGTGAGGTGGTTCATGATTATTTCTGGGGTGGTGGTATCTTGCGGTCCAATCGGCTCAGCGCCGGGACGAGTCTCAGGAACCCGAGTCTCGTCATCTGGGATCTCTTCACAAGTTGGTTTAGGGATCATTTCTATCTTATTGATTGAGGTAGAATCTCGGTATTCAAAGGTCCCTTTCTTCCAATCGATCTTCGGGTTGTTTTTCTGTAGCCAGGGTAGGCCAAAGATGATCGTTTCTTTTCCTAGTCCAGTGACTAAGAGTTTCGTTAGGGTGGTTTTTCCGTTTAAGGAAATGTCGGCGGTGGTGCTTTGCGTGATGGTTCCATTTTTGTTGATGGTCCCGTCAACGTTCTTGACTAATATCGGTTTCGGTAAAAGCGATGTCGTCAGGTGATGGTTTTTGACAAATCTTTGATCAATAAACACCCCTCCTGCTCCGGAGTCGAGGAGTGCTTCAGTTTCGACGATTTCTTTTCCTGATCCTGCCACTGTTATTGGTAAATGCATAGATTGATTCTTGACAGTGGCTAGTAGTACAGAGGAAATAATGATTCGTTCAGCGGTGACTAACATCGAGGTAGGCCGCTTCTTTAAAAACCCTCTTCTTCCATCTTGGACATGGCGATGGTCTTTTCTTCGTCATCGAGCTCGGCGAGAAGGGAGGCGATCTTCTTGTAGGCGTCGGTTCCACTTTTCTTTTGGGGAACGAATTGCCCCTGATTGTTTCGGGGTGGAGTAAAAGTGATGGTGCCTTTTTTGTGATCGGAAGCTCTATGTCCGACCTTGTGACAGATGAAGCATTGCCCTTTCTTCATGTGCTCAGTACATTGTGGTGCCGTGAGGCGATCAATGTCCATGGCGTTGGGGTCTTTAGCGGGGGTGTATTGGGGAGAGACGGGCTTGTCGTTCTTAGGAAGAGTTTCTTTAATCTTTCCAATAATGGCTTTGGCTCGTCTCCACTGCCCATCGTATTTAGCGGCAGCGGCGTACCAATTGGCAAGGGTGTTAGGGACGTTTTCCATGTTGAAAATCTTTTCCAACAGTTTCGGATTCAATCCATCCATGAAGTATTCGATCATGGCGGTGTCGTCATTTATTCCGGCTCTCTCTTTTAAGATGTGGAATTTCGCGATATAGTCTTCGAGGGAGTCGCAAGAACTTTGCTTTAAGTTCTTGATCTGAGTCCGGGCGGTTCCGGCATCGTCGATAGGGGAAAAGGCAGCTAAGAGGGCAGTTTTAAATGCTACCCAAGTGCCGAAGTTGTTATTGGTTATGGCGTTTGCAGAAAAAGCCTCTTTCCAGGCAGTGGCCGTTCCTCCTGTCATGAAGGAGAGGGCAAAGACGACTCGCTTCTCGTCAGAGTCATAAATATGGGGATTGACTCGAAGATAGAGTTCACATTCTTGGATGAACTTCTTTGTCTTTGTGGGTTCTCCTACAAAGTCTGAAGGAGTGCGGATCTTTACTTCTCTGGGAGGAGGGGGAGGAACGTTTCCTTGTACGTTTGCCATATCGTCTTCGTCGTCAGTTTCTTCTGGGTTGGTAGTTCCGAAATCAAATGGATCCCGATCTTGAGGTCTGAAGGGTGAGTTCTTGTAAGCGTCAAATGTCGCTTCGAAGGCCTCTTTGATAGAGGGTTCTCGGGAGAGTTGGGGAGGTGGGGGTGCAGAGGTGGATGATTCTGGTTCTGGTTGTGGTTCGGTATTCGCTAAAAAATCTTCCTCTTGGAGGTACTCTTTAGGAAAGGTCCTAGAGTAATACCACTTTTTGTCGAGGGAGGAAAATTGGATCGGGCGGTTGTTAAAAGTTCCTGTTCCTAAGGAGTGAACTTGTGCTCCGAAGGGTGGTGCGGTCCTGCTCTGTGTAAAAGAAGACGAGGAGCGCAAGGAGGATGAGCGTTTTCGCGACGTAGTGAATAGTGTCTACACCTAGACAGGTGGACAGTAGTATCAGCTTGATCTTTTGTTAAGGCGAAGCCTAAACAAGTATCAAGTAATCGAGTATCAACGTGCGAGGCTTTCGCAACGTTTATCAGAGTTCACTCACTGAGGGACTTCCTCAGTGGTATCGATGAGCTTAGCGTTCGTGATACGAGTAAAGGCTGTAGATTGCCTAGATCAAGCTAAGGTTACAACAGTAACTACTCGAGTATTTATAGAAGTGTCTTTGATACGTATCAAGTGTTCTGAGTGAATGATAAGTATCTAACAGACCAGAGTAAGTACAGCGGGCGCAGCAATGAGGAACGAGGTACGCAGTAGTTAATCTATCATGTCAGACGTCAATTAATGTAATATGTCCATATAAAGAGAAATTGTAACAGCTAGCAGACGCACTGCTAGAGAAGACAAAAACCGGCGAGCTGGTGTAGGCACCAGCTCAAATACTGTCGAAGCCTGGAGAGTTGACCGTGAAGGCATGGTCATTCACAATGGCCCTTGCAACATCTGCAAGAGCTACGCTTTACACGTGTACACCCACGTGTATGATCAAGACAGGGGATATTTCGACACAAAAGATCGTCGAGATGCAGAGATCAACTCTGGCGCCAACGCCAGAGCCGAACGAGAGTATGATGAGTACAAGAAGGACATCCACTCTCTCCAGGTTACCATCCATAACCTGGAAGATGAGAACAAGCACCTGAAAGAGGAGCTCAACGGTCGCTCGTCCAAACAGGCTTGTACTTGTGAACCTTTGCCATACCCTGAGAGGTCTCAGGGTAATACCTATGCCAGTGCTGCCTCCAGGCCTGCCCCTGTGCCTGCCCCTTGCCCCGTCATCCCCAACAAGGATATCAACATGGACGAGGTGTACCCACCTCTCCCCACGATCCCTCCACCAATGTTCAATACATCGGTACCTGATTACCCCAGGACAGCAAACTCGCACATGGCTCCCAAGCCACGTGGCCAGGTGCCTACCTCCATTCCTCAGAACACTGATGAATTCAATACTTGGTCCCGGATGGCCCACACCTCCAGGAATTATCCCATGTTCGAACAAATGCGCGAATTTATGTGGTTCGTTAATGATACTCCTCCAGGGGCACGAACGCCCCTCATGATTTACACTTTGGCCCACTGGAGGATACCCGGTTGGCTTCCTGCTGAAAGGCAGTCGGTGCGCGGTTTGCACCAACTCAATGATCCCCATCAACTGGAGCAGCCATCGCTCCTCAATTCAGCTGAAGCATGGGCGCAGTTTATGCACCGACACATGTACCAGTGGCAAAACCACCCTGGTACCCTTCTCGATGAACAGAGGGTTTCACTCCCTCATGTCAGGGGACAGCTCCTGCTATGTCAACAAATTCCTTCAGGGATTGCCCCTGAAGTCAAATCTTCCCTCTACCTTCGATTTGCGGAGGTACTTGCAACACCGGGTCTGTACTGACAGATTCGAGAGCAGGAATGCCTCCTTCTTAGTCCCGTGTGTCATCGGTTAGCCATACCGACAGGTAGCCAGCAAGTCACCATCGAGAATGTCATCAGACACCTCGCCTCCATTGGAGTCTCAGACCTTGAGGTTCAAGAAGGATCTTACTATGCCATTGGCTGGCTCACAGCCACTGCTACTGCCAACTCTTCCCACTCGGAAGAGTCCTGAATTGCTGCAGACATCATTCAACGTCTGTGGCAAAACCCAAGCACTCGATCAGAGGACGCTCCTCTGATGTCTGAGCCCCACTGGTGGGTCGCTGGACCTGGCGATGTGGCCCTTTGGGAGCCACGGTGGAAGAGAAAGTGGGACCCCACTGCCCCCACTAGGGGCGGGGCCCCTTCTTACTCAGGACGACCCCGTCCTGAATACATGCAATCTGCCGCCCCGTCCGCTGGATTCTCCAGTGGACTATCTTCGTCTATGCACGCGAGCACTGCTCG
>QLOJ01005269.1:0-13033 GCA_003313625.1 Tricholoma saponaceum
AAAGTGGGGATGATAAAGCCGTAGAGCAGGAAGCTCCGAAGGTCGCTTCTGCCATGCGGCAGGTCGGCGACAGCCACATCGACCCCAAAGTCAAGGCCATGTGGTACAAGAAAGCCAGCAAGTTCCTTCGCTCAAAAGGGGCAGCGAGGAAGAGAGTTTTGCAGGAGGTCGTAAAGCTTCTCGTTACGCTGATTACAATACCCTTCGTGTTGACGGGCGACATAATATGTCTTGCGGGGAACATCGTTCGAGGCGTCGGTGAGGCAATTGTAGAACTTGGGGAGTTTATAGGTGGTGGTGGTGATAAGGACCCCTCCAACAAAGAGACCAGTAGGTCCTTCCATTGAAGATACCTTATCTCTTTGTTTACGTTTCGCTAGATCTGGTGCCGCAAGGCCCATTGGCCAAGGTCGAAGATCTCGACACCGTTATTTGACTCGGTCCATCATTCCTTTCGCTTCATTTAACTCAAGCGACCATGTATCATACCTCTCATCCAGCGTCACATTACTCATGATTTTCTTCTCCGTGTATACCTTATTCCAATGACGATAAGTAGGTTCTTAGTAACGAGACCCACAATTTTGCTTACCTTACCGACAACTTCTTACCGAACGACTTGAACTCAGTGTAAAAAGGTAATCCAGCTATCAACTCAGATATCAATCACAAGACATAGCATTCTTATCTGGTAGAAGCGATAAAAGGGTTTCTTGTAATACGTCATTGCAGCTCCCTAATTAGGAAATCGCGTCATGAGCGGCCTGAGACTCACTGGAATCGTCTTCTCTTTCCCACAACGAGCCTGGCAGCGCTTAATCCTTGGAAAACAGCCTGTCCCAATTCACATTGTCCCAATACCTCGCCTCGTCTTGTTTCTACTAATTTGAACATGGCGAAGATTAAGGAAATCTCCGGGTCGTCAGCGGAAGAAGAGTCATGGAAAGCATCGCTTGATGGTTTGCAGAAACAGATGACTATATACGAAAACGTGTCGAGGAAAGAAGACAATCGAGCAACAGAGGCGGAAGCGCAGAAAGTAGTTGCGGCAATGCGAAATGTTGGAGATAGTCATACAGATCCCAGAGTCAAGAAGGAGTGGTATAAGAAGGCGGAGAAATTCTTGAAAGCGAATGAATCAGAGCGGGTGACGCTGTTCGATGATATAGGAAAGGGACTGTTGATTTTGGTTGCCACTCCATTTGCATTGGCAGGTGCGGCTATCTTTGGTGCGGGAGCTGTCTTGTACGGAGCAGGGATACTGGTCAAGGGATTGGGAAATGTCCTGACAGGAGGGTTTCTTACTCGTGATGATACCGAAACGAAGGACAAGGACAAGGCCTGAACAGGTTTGATCAATATCCGATTTTACTTCGAGTCTGTTCATAATTTCACAGTGCTTGCCTCGCTTGATAGGCGTGACAGTGGACAAGCCTTGGATACGACTCGGACTTCCAAAGGAACCAAGTTTATTTGACACCATATCCTTGACTCCGATTGAGGCGCTTCAAGTTCTTCGATGGTTTTCTAAATGTTCATGTATTATTGAAACTGAATCGAGCTTGGAAAAAATATGGTGCTTGTAAGATTAATTCCCATTTTCCAACGTCTGGGACTAAGATAGACGCCGTCGTTGTTGCTTACATAAGGGTATGGGTTCCTGGCTTCGTCTATCTTATCAGTATAGTACACGTGCTTTAACTTTTTACTAGTCACAGGCCGCATTTGCAAAGTTGACTATCATCTGTGGTCGATCAAACTACCCAATGCTGGCTCAATCTAGAGTGTCCTGAATTTGTATGCTTTCAAGTTGTCAATGTGCTGCAGGCTTTCCAGTCAGAGGTCTCATGATTTTACCATGCCAGTGCTCCACGACTCCGTCGCCTTCTCCTGTCAGGCTGTCCAGGTATTGTGATGTTCCAGACATGCATAGAACTGATAAAGTGTTAGTCCTCTGGTATGGCGAATTCGGCATCCCAACACTCTCCGGTCACCAGTAACCTTTCGGGAACTTTCTCATTTGGCTCGCCGACTCTTTACACAACGTTTCCATGGAACTTTCAATAATAAGCAGGATGACATACATCGATGGTGTAATCTTTGATGCACCTGATTTTACGCCGAAGTGAAAAGTCAACAGCATAATATTTCAGTCATTCATCTTTCGTTCACGCCGCCTGTTGTCGGAGGATCGACTCGGATATCTGACATGAATACTTTCCGGGACTTTCCCGACTTAAAGGGTCACTGACTCGGATAAAATAGTCTGTATGATGTTTTACTATGTCTACCTGTAGTCTGATGTTTCTGTTAGTATGCAGGCGGTCGTACGATAGACGAACATGGTCCCGCTCAATGCTGGAGAAGAAAAGTTCCTTGGCTGTCTCGACAAATTAACTCATGCCTACAGACTACCACAACCATCTACAATGTTAGGCGGGGCGGTTCATGCTCACTGTGATCCCCTATTCAGATCGTCTCAGAAAACAACCTGAAGCGAAATCATGATGTATTCAATTCATTAACGATTTGGACAACTTTTACGAGAAAAGAGAAGTTTTTCCGAGATCTGAGCCAGAAAACTGATTATGTGTCACCTGATGTATGTCACAGTATGTGTTTTCATCGGTAGTTGTACTCATGCAGCACACATATAATGACCAGCGAACCAGATTGAATTCAACAAGTGCCTGCTTTTTTATCTTTTATGACCCTCGTTAAAGTTTCCAACACAAAAACACTCGTCCCGCCCTCGAGTTCTCACCGCGAGTTTGTTTACCAGTCTTGTACTTATGCGAAGGTCAAGTTCTCCTGCTCATCCCGAAGCTGGAACAAATGTAAGTACGAGATAAATATCTCTCGAATGTTCTGGGAAACTCACATCCACGTTCTATATACCTGCCTTAGGATCTCGCTTGGGCCTCCTGTTAAGGTCTACGATGAAGCCCTTCCGTTTCCGCGGGGATCTTCTGTTACTTGGTGCCGGATTGTTGTTTTGGGCTGGATTGTTGTTTTGGGCTGGATTGTTGTTTTGGGCTGGATTGTCACTTTGCGCCGGATTACTGTTTTGGGCTGGATTGTCACTTTGCGCCGGATCAGTGCTACTTTGCGGACTCCTTGCACGCAGGTGGTTGTCTCTAGTCTGCGGTAGGAAGATCAGTCAAGTGGGGGTGTATGCAAAATTAGGTCATCATACCGAAAATTGCTCAACAGAGTAAACATCGGACGTTGGGGCGGCAATTGTGGGAACAATGGAGGTGGAAACCATGACAAGCATGGTGAGAAGGGAAAGGCTTGCGCGCATCTTGAAAGACTATGAGGGGAGTGGATATGTTGGAATGTTGGGATGTTGGAACGACCAGCGAGTGACTTTGTTGAATGGTTGGAGACCAGCTCTGAGGATTTTGCTTTGCAAAGGGAGGCCATTTTATAGGTCTAGGGGACTCGGAGATGCAAATTAATTACTATAGTTAGACGCCGCCGGATTTTACGGTTAGCTCAGGCGTTGCTCTGGTTCACGACGGATACAGGTTTTTCGGTAGTATCTGAACTTAACTTGAGGAGCGTCGGCGCCACCTTCACCCCGACCATCATTGTGTCACTGCACGGTACCCGTAATATCGGGCGCAATATTAATGGGTATACCGCCCACTGTACCAAGAAAATATCTCTTTTATAAAGTACCGTCAAGCCTTAGTCCTTAGTACCTCCCAGTGTTTTCCATAATTGTTTGCTTATTCTCAAACCGACTTGAATGATCCTGACACACTGGCAGATCACACGCGAGCCAAATTGATGGCGCGGCGGCTGGTAATCACTGATCGCTCAGCTTCCGATCAGCTTTTGATACAATTTTACATTCAGAAAACTCTTGTTGGTGCGTTAAAGCGTTAAATGGTTAACTTTTATGGCCATTTATTTGAAGCTCGAACCTAAGCT
Source organism: Tricholoma saponaceum (assembly GCA_003313625.1). Classification (NCBI taxonomy): domain Eukaryota; kingdom Fungi; phylum Basidiomycota; class Agaricomycetes; order Agaricales; family Tricholomataceae; genus Tricholoma; species Tricholoma saponaceum. The sequence goes on from QLOJ01005269.1 coordinate 3,940, forward strand.
CAGGGCTTAACAGCGTTCTTTTCTGCCTACCAACGTTCGGGCAGTGAAAATCTCCATTTGTCCGAGTCTAAGTAGTCTGATTATGTCGCCATGTTGCTCACAGTCACATCGCCAAACTTCCAAACACCGCCGTGGTTGTTCTCTCATCTTCAGCTGGGCAACATTTAAGCGCCAAACATCCCGTTTCAGATAACGTGAATCTCGATCTGAACGTTGAAACCGGCCGAAATATCCTGATACTTAATTCGTAGGATATGGTGTATTGCGCTGCGAAACACAATTACCCAGAGATGGGATAAGAGGCTGGCTCGGACTGAACCGCTATCCGAAATGGTCACCAAGCTTCCTGGGAGCCGTATCCCTGGGTAGTCAAATGGAAGAGATTAGAGCATGTGTTCGCTAATTAGAGGATCAGGAACTGATGAACGACATGGAAAACATCACGATTCACGACAAGGTCACGGAGAGAGGTAAAACCACATAATTCTGTGTGACTTCGGGTTGAACAACTTCGATTGCCGTGGGCCGCTGAACATCTCCCATGCCGCAGTCGACTCCTGGGCGAGAGGTCGAGGATCGATTACGAGTGGTTGCAGAGAGCATATGTATACGGTGTAATGTTAGGGCCTAAGCGGACATAAATTGTAGCCTGAGTAATTATTGGAAGTTAAGAGTTGGAGATTCCGAGGTTTGCGTCATTGTCATCGTATTCCTGAATTGCATGAACAAATGTCCGAGCGATCAAGACTCCAAGTTCTTGATGAGCACGAGAAAGCAGATTCGATTTATGCGACCGATGTAAGAATTCATAGACGACAAGTGAATATTAATTGAATAGCCAGGGAGAGCAGATTCTAGATTTTCGAGCGTATAAGCAGATGTACATCCGAGAGCTCAACAGATGAGGAAGTCACGTGGGAGCACGGACTCGGCTGGCCATCAGGAAAATCTAGAAAAAATTTAAACAGGCTTATTCTTAGCTTTAGTACACCTCAGGCAGCACCTTCCTCGCTTAGTCATACCCTACATGGCCCATTGTTTGTGATGACGGAAATAGGCCTTAGAGGCCTGCCTCCTGCAAGGCTGCAGAGGTACTTACTTGACTTCTTTTTCTAATAATAGTACGCTAACTCGGACGCGTCACGCGTCACCTCCCACAGCCACATCTTCCACGCTGCCACGGTCCTTTGCCTCACGCCATCCTCGCTAAGGCTCCGGAGTCCGGATCCAATCCACATCTATACTGATTTGAGCAGCCTGCATCCAGCCATCGTGCGAATCACCCAACTCCAGGTTTCATCGCTCTGACGCAGTCGGCGGTTGGAGGCATTCCCACCATTCTTGTATCCTAACCATACAAACATCGGGGATGGTGGGCTTCTCATCTCTGGGCCCATATGTGTCTGTGGCTCTGCGCTCAGATAGGTATGTTGTTCTCTGGTTGATCCACTCACTGGCCTTGAATCACTAGCTACCGATGACCGCCCAGACCGTATCACTCGATGGTCATTGCATTTGTTCGCTTTTCGGTGCCTTTAAGTCTCGGCCCCGCACTTTATGCAAGTAGTGGGAGGGACTCCACTCTTGAGCCTACCTGCTTTCATGTTGAATCACCGGCTACTGAGGACCCCTCCACACCGACGGTCTGCGGACTATCTCTCGACAGTCATTGGCATCTTCACCATCTGTTGGGCTTGATGCTGGGATTTACGCTTTGGGCAGTGGTGGGAAAGACTCCTCGTGAAGACCTTGTGAAAATGCTCGAAGCGGGTGGCAGGGATCCAAGCGGATGGGTATCAGTTCTGGGGTTCTGAGCGGTGTTCAAGTTGGCAAGGGAAGTAGCGGGTTGGAAGTCTGGGAGCTGTTTGTCTTCACACTTTTGGCTCTGCAGCATCCCAATCCATGCTTCTATTGTGCGCGGCGCACCCATAGGTCGGAACTTTGCCTGCATGGACACTTGTAGAAAAATCATGTTTTCCTTGTACATCTCAGACCCTACTAATTGATGAATTCAATACTCTCATTATTCATTAAAAATCACTGGATCTATCTGAATATGTATGTTTCCTTCAAGGTATTTCCGACTGTAAAGTTTGAATGGGGTCTTTCGACTGAACTTGAGGCATTGCATGATACGCATAAGAAACTCTGTTGAGATTACCTCGCTGTTTGTGTCTGCGAAGATAAAAATTTACTGAGCCTTAAAACCGCCAAACTCGCAGGCTGGAATCTGTTGGGCAGCATTCTACGACCTTCATGAAAAATTTCTACATTTTTACAGTCATTTCCCGGGCAATGCGAACGATTGCGAGAGGGGGGCCATTTTATTCGAGTGGTGAACTGGTGATTGGTCAATCAAACTGCCGAGGAGAGAAGCACGAACCTGCTATATCAGGCAATCCCATCGTTGCAGTTGTGTGCCGCATCAATATGATTAACTGCGTGCAGAGTCCTGTAGTCTGAGGAGTCAGAAGGCCACACGGGAGGTTCTTCCAAGTGGCAGGAACTCGTCATGTTGATGATTAGGCCGCCACGGCTGCCATGATCGTTGCAAGAGCCTGTTGGTTCAAGGCGCGCCGGTGGAAGGTTCTCAGGCTCGACAGTCAAGGAGGCCTACCTGGACATAGTACTGTATCAGCTGGTGCTAATAATGCACACCAAGCGTGTGTAACATGTGCCGATGATCTATGTACTGCAGACTCGGAGACATGGATAAGATAGTATTTTGCGAGGCACAACCTGTCGGAGAACCCAATGAAGGTTCTCCAGCAGAGAGTATTGAAAACAACAGCCTCACGGCTATAGTTATCCACCAGCCGATGACATTTGAAGCATGGATATTTAAAATATTCGGACGATGCGGTGGCAATGCAGGGCACTGTTCCTTTGTCCCCGGTTACTAGTATCAAGGTGGTACTAATGTGGGTTGCAAATATGGGAGATCCATGGTGTTGTATTATATTGGAATTTGTGTTACGAGGATATAGGAGTGAGGGAAAGGCGAGGCGGATGCGAGGTGCTTCGAGGTGCTTATCAGCGGCCACGTGCCCATGGCGGGTAATGAGGTTGGAACTGGCGTGGGACAGTGGAGGTTCTTAGATATGTACCTACCCAAAATAGATTTAGTAAGAGAGACAGAGGTTCATGCGAGGTGGCAGCATTGTCAGTGCACTATTATTAGAAAAAGAAGCTGAGTACCTCTGCAGAAGGCAGGTCTCTAAGGCCAATTTTCGTCATCACAAACAATGGGCCTTGTAGGGTATGACTAAGCAAGGAAGGTGCTGCCTGAGGTGCTTTAGTAGGGCTTATTGCCTGCTAAGCCCAAATAAGCCCAAAATAAGAAAACAACTTGGCTTGGATGCCTTATTTTGCAATTTAATGCACTTAATTTGTGCTTGATTCAACTTGGCTCACCAGATTTTGAAATCTAAGCCCAAATAAGTAGCCTCAAGTAGTTGTTAAGCATGTATAAGCCAAGTTGTTTTCTTATTTTCAGCTTATCTATGCTTAGCAACCAATAAACACAGTAAGCCAGGATTAAGCCTAAGTTTTTTCTAGATTTTCTGTTAAGATGAAGCCTAAACAAGTATCGAGATCAAATGATTGAGGTCGAGTTTAACGTGCGAGGCTTTCACAACATTATCAGAGTTCACTCACTGAGGGGCTTCCTCAGTGGTATCGATGAGCTTAGTATTTGTGATACGAGTAAAGGCTGTAGATTGCCTAGATCAAGCTGAAGATACAAACAGCTACTACTCGAGTATTTATAGAAGTGTCTTTGATAACTATCATTGAAGTGTCTTGGTAAGTGATAAGTATCTAACAGACCAGAGTAAGTATAACAGGCGCAGCAGAGGGGACTGAGGTGCGCAGTAGCTAATCTATCATGTCAGATGTCAATTAATGTAATATATCCATATAAAGAGAAATTGTAACACTACCCCCTCACTAGAATTGAAAACTCCGAATTCGATTTCAAGACGTATCTTCTTCAGCTGAAGAGACAGCGACGCTATCTAACATATTGGTTATTGACAATAAGCTCGTATGTGGTTGTCGAGACGAGGAGGTGGGAGGAAGAGGATAAGCATATGGTGAGGAAAATTTGTATTTGTAATGTTGAGTCTGCATAAAAATGGAATCTGGATGACATGGTAATGTCCGAAGTTCAATGTTGGCGAAGATGGAAGATCCATGATTAAAACAGGATGAAGAAACAAAAATAGTCTAATCTTGAATTTGGGTATGTTATTGTTAATAAAAGAAAGCCACAGCCATGGCAACAATAGCCACAAGGGAGAGAGAGATGGCAATAGAAATGGCGAGGGCAGTGTACATGGTGGTTGAAAAGAGAGTTGGTTACCGAAAATTCTAGTAGCTGGTGATTTAACTTCCATAAGTGACCGGCTCTCCGGTCATATTCACAGTAGCTTTGTCATCAAAATTGTAGTATGTCTCTCCTTTGTAGTAACTAGGTGGTGCTGGGGAATGGCTAGATCGAATGGTGCATTGGGAAGGATAATGTCTGGGGGCAACTTTCTTGCATTTATAACAGGTAAAATGAGCGCAGAGAGAACTGAAATGTCCTCACTTTCCACAAACAAAACAAGATTCATTTCTCATGTGAGAAGGAAATGGGGTCAGTAGAGGGCGACATCAGGGTTGTGGGGAAGGAGTGACAAGGTCTATGGTGGGGATGGGTTCCTCGATTGGGTGGAGGGGAGTCATTGTCAGGGAAGAGGAGGGTTTGGAGCTCCCTTGGTGAGACAGGGGTACCAGAGAAATTTGAATGGGTCACTTTCCTTTGTGACCTCCAGAGGTTGAGGACACCTGATCGGTGTTGGGTGCTTTTAGAGCGGATCGGTATGGGTGGTAAGCAGGGATGAAGTCGTTTCCTGACTGTTTCTGTCTCAGGTCATGGATAGCCTCATAGAGATGATAATCTAGGGCATCTCAAGCTAAGTCCTCCAACATCCTTTTTTGCATGTGGACAATCCTTCTGATGGCAAAAAGATTATCGACAGAACGTTGAGCAGGGGTGTTGTCTTGGAGGATTTCATAAATGGCTTGGTAATTGTTTGAGTCTTTTAGGAATTGGAGAATGGTGTAAATTTTCTGCTTTTCAGAAGGAGGGGATTGTTCAGGAATGATAAAGGGTGAGGGGAGGAGGTTGGAGACATTAACAGAAGACATTCTGCAAGTTAAAGATCTGGGGCGAAAGTAGGAGGTGAAGGTGCGTTTGTTGTTCATAGTCGTTTCTTTTGCTTATAAGCAGAAAGGATTTCAGGAGAGTGTTTCAGGTTGGACTCAGGTTCCCAGGTGTTTTCGGCAGTGGGATAGCCTCTCCATTTTATCAGGTATTTGAAACACTGACCTTGTTTCTTGTGTGCGACAATAGCTTCTACTTCGTGTTCTTGTTCTCCTTTGATCAAGTCAGAAGGTGGTCTCAGGTAATTCTCTCCATGAGTTTCAGTTTCTCAATAGGGAGTAAGGAGGACAGCATGGAAAACAGGGTGAATTCACCATTGGTTGGGCAGTTTCAGCTGATAAGCATGTGTAGAGATTACTTCTTGAATCTCGAACGGTCCTTCTCTTTTGGGGGAGAGTTTCCTAGTGGGGTATCTGATCTTCAGATTCTTGGGGTCAAGCCAGACTTTGTCTCCTTTTTCAAATGGTTGAAACTTGTAATTGATTTGAGAAGCCATCATTTGTCTGGACAGCTCATGGGCAGACAGTGCTTCATCTCTTGCTTGTTTCAGCTGTTCAATTCTCTGTTCTGCAGCAGGGAAATTTGTCTTCTGGTAGGCTAGGGGAATTGCTCAGGGGTGACTTCCCATCATTAGGAAGAATGGAGTGTTCTTTACAGCAGAGTGGAACTTCTGATTGTGAGTGAATTCAGCGGTAGGGAGGAACTGTTTCCATGTCTCAGGGTTGTTTGAGCAGAACATTTGGAGGTAAACTTCAAGCTCTTGATTGACTTGTTCAGTTTCTCCATCTGTCTGAGGGTGATAGGCTTTGCTCATGGCAAGTTTCACTCCTAGGGGCCTGTTCAGCAACAGGTGACAATACAAATCAACAATAACTTTTGTGTGATAACTCTCAGTGCCGATGATGTCAATGATGCCATCTGATCACCGTATGATAAACAAACATGATTAGCGACGCTGCACTGAGACGCCTGCAATACAACTTACAATCAAGGTGCTGCGCATGTCCTCCTGTGAAATTACAATGTTCTATCTTGGTGCAAAGAAAGCTTCGGTTGAGCTTCTGAAGACTTGTCTGTACTCATGCACATGCAGACAGTGTCCTCCTGACCCTTCACTAGTGTGGTGAGATGGCATCCTGTATGCTACTGATATGAACATTGGCCATTCTCTGATCATAAGGCTGTCACACATCGTTGCTTGGTATTTCTGGAATATGATAGTCTCTAGCTTAAATAGAGGAGGTCTCTTACATTGAAAACTGGACTCCTTTCACCATGCCTTCAGAATCTGATGACTCGCTCTCTGTGACTTCCTCTCAGTCAGAGGAGAATGATGCTCAGTCAGCCTGTCGATGGCAATATGTTGCACTTATCATTGTTGCTCTCACATCTGCTGTGCAGTATTACTCACAGGGTCATTTTGACCAACAGGCATACCATACATCTGTGCTCACAGGCCATGCTTGGGTTATGGAGCTTCTGACAGGTCATCCTGATCGTATCAGGACTGAACTGGGTGTTCGTCTCCATGTTTTCAAGGCGCTTATTGATGCACTGCATAGCCTAGGCTACCAAGATTCACACAGTGTCAGTTTGGAGGAACAGCTTGCAATATTTCTGTATATGGCTGTTACTGGACTAACTGTTCGTCATGTTGGAGAAAGGTTCCAGCATGCAAATGCCACGATCTCAGGGTATGTATCTTGTTCTGTATAAGGTATATTATAACTAATTCAGGTTGCCTTGACATAGATACTTCTGTAAAATCCTCTTTGCCTTATCCTCACAGCAGTTCTACACCAATTATGTCTTTCTCCCAGATGCTGCTGATCCAACCCCTCTGGAGATCTGCAATAACCCACGATTTTATCCATATTTCAGAAATGCATTGGGTGCAATAGATGGAACACACATTGCCTGCTCTCCTTCTGCAAGAGAACATGCAGCTTCACATGACAGGAAAGGCCTCCTTACTCAGAACTGCCTCATGGCTTGCAGTTTTGATCTCCAATTTCTTTACGTTCTTAGTGGCTGGGAGGGTTCAGCAGCAGATGCACTTGTTTTTCATGATGCTCATCAGAGAAGCTTTCCTATGCCTACAGGTAAATACTACCTAGCTGATGCTGGGTTTCCACTCTGTAAACAGCTATTGGTTCCATATCATGCTATCCGATACCATCTTGCAGAATGGCATCAGGCAGATGTAAGGTGCGTTTCTAGGTAACCTCAAAGGCCTTAATTATTCTAATGAGTATTATAGACCTGTAAACAAAGAAGAATTGTTCAACCTTCGGCATGCATCTGTGAGAAATGTCATTGAGCGCATCTTTGGTATTGTCAAGCAATGCTTTCACATTCTTCTTCTTGCACCTGAATTTGACATGGACATACAAACACACATCCCTCGCATGCTTTGTGCCTTGCACAACTTTATTTGACATCACGATCCTGATGACACCAATGATGACGAGTATACATCAGCTGCTGATGTTTCACATATTTGGGTTAATGGACCAGGGATAGGTGATCTTGCTGTGAATACAGTGAGTGTTGCAGAGCGGAATGAGGTGAGTGCTATGCGAGACCAGATTGCACAGCGGATGTGGCAAGACTATCAACATCTTCTTTATGACCAGGGTGTTATCAACGAGGACCTACCATTGTAACTGATGTTTTTTGGATTGATAATATGCTCATGCTACTTTGTTGAATGTACTAGTAAATCGCAATCATGATATGGTGATCCTGAAGGAGCTAATGTACAAGCACAGTCTGTAAAAAAAAAAAAGCAAGAAAATGACTACATCATGCAGTAGAAGTTACACCGGCCCCAGCCAATTTATGTCTAACCCATGCTCTCCTGAGATCATTGCTCTTAATCTGCAAGTATGCATTCACAGTGCTATCCTCTTCAAATATCTCCAGAAGCGCAGCAAGTTCGTCTGACAAAAGATCAAGTTCTACTGCTTGTGCTCTATTCATGGCCTGTGCAGATGCACCACCTTGTTCTCACAGTACCATCCTCACATCATGCCTAGCTTGCTCCATCTTGATCCCTTGGTGAAAAACTGAAGTAAAGCCAGTAAGACTATGACCGAGGGATGTAAGAGCAACAGCTCCAGAGACACGTTCCTGTTTCGAAGAGCTTGATGATGAGATATGTGAGGATGATGATGACACAGCTTGAGGTGGAGCCATCATGCTTGAATCGGCTCCACTATCCACAGCTGAGAACTGGCACTTTGTTGTAACTGATGGTGTCGATGGAGGAGAGGTTGGAGGTATGTCATTTCCAAACCCGCTGTCTGACCCATCGTTATCATCAGTATGTTGACTGCCAGCAACCAGAGATTTATCTTGAATGCCACCACCTGTTCCACCACCCTCCCCCTGATCCATATCCACACCCACAGATGACAAGTCCTCAGCATGATCATCCACTTTATCCTGATCTTGCTCCCCAACCACAGTTGCAGTCTGAGAACTAGGTGCTGAGCCCGTAGCACCTTGTGATTGCATAACTAGCTGCCCATGCAATGCTCGGGTCCCCTTTGCATCACCTGGCACCAAGACAACAAGATCATGATAGAGTGAACAGCCATCTGCGTAATCCCTTGCTGACTGATGGGCCTGTAGAATAAAACCATGACAATCGCCAGCAAAGGATAGTTGAACCACATACCTTGACATAATCATTCCATACATTGCGAACCGATTGTGGAGTTGTATCGTTAATACCAACTCCACTTTCTGGGGTCCATTGGATACCTGACAGTCTTGTAAGTGGCAGAATGACTTCTTGAAAATTCTTCTTCATCTGAGGGAGCATTCAGTGATCTGATATCAGCTCAGAGAATCAAAAGTATGCATACCCTTGCCCATTTA
>QLOJ01005275.1:0-13641 GCA_003313625.1 Tricholoma saponaceum
TCTCCCGCACCCAAGCCCTGCAACACCTGTTTCCTCAACAGTGTCCATTATTGATCTCAAGGATATCTCTCTTGGTTCCATATGGTCGCTGCGCAACCATCTTCAAGAAGCCTCGCGATTAGCTACGGACAACTACCCAGAGACCCTCGGTACTATTGCCATCGTCAATTCCCCTGCGTTCTTTCCAACTGTCTGGGGCTGGGTCAAGGTCGGTTCTTCCTTCATTGTGTTTCCCATTCTACATCTACTGAGTGCATCTTGGCATCCTCACTTAGGGCTGGTTTGACGAGGGTACACGGAAAAAGGTTCACGTCCTCGGTAAGGATCCGGGACCTAGGTTACGCGAGCTTGTCAACGTTCAGGATTTGCCTGAAGTCTATGGAGGCGAGTTGCCGTGGGTATTCGAGGATGAGCCTAGCCTTGATGAAGATGCTAAAGCGGTGATTAAGAATATGCCAAAAGGACCTGCTGTGTTTGTAGATGGACAGGCGTCAAAACCTACATAATTTAGAAGGTGAGATACAAGTAGAATTATATCTCGAGCGATGTTGGCTGGCGCTCGAGAGCAACTACGAATAGTAATCTATTAGTATTTTGGTAGGCGAAACGCATAATCATCTAATGTCACGTGTTTCGGATTTGAATTACGAAATTGAGAATAGCACAATTTCTGAACACATTAAAAAAGACCGAGTTGCACCAAAGTCTTCATAATCACGTATTAGTCCTCTTGGTGGAATTACATATTTTGTAAAGTATTGTGTCGAGGCGGCATCTTCGAAGAAAGCATCCAGATATTGCCGTTGCAAATGTCACGTGAGCAGCTTGTCACTTACATGTATTCACGAAGATGCTGCCTCAACGCAACACTTATGTAAGAAAAATTTGATATCCACCACAAAGACTAATACGTGATTCTGAAAGACTTTGGTGCAACTCAATCTTTTTTAATGTGTTTAGAAATTGTGCTATTCTCAATTTCGTAGTCCAAATCTGAAACACGTGACATTAGATGATTATGTGTTTCGCCTACCTTACGACCCTGGTGATGACATGTCATGCATACAAGGTTAAGTATTATACAATCATTTGCCAAGTTGCTGATTGGCTCCCATGTTGTATCATATCCTCCCGGCCCTGCCTAGGCCTACTCTCGATGCTCGTGAACAAGTGCTACCTAGTACCCACAAGCTACCAACACTATACTATTCTATTTCAAATACCAGACTCGTCACAAAGGCTGACGGTGACAAAGCGGTGGGGCATCATTACCGACTTTGCGAAGGCATCACTTCACACCTACTTGAGGCTACTTCCAACAGAATTATGCAACTCCCACACCTGTCCATAATCATTCCTGAACTATTGGACCTGGAAAGCAGTCTCGCAACGAGTCCCCACAAAAAGTCAACCTCAAATTTACAGCCCGATACAAGAAGCAAGCCAGTAAAAGAAGGGACCAGCTCGAGGAGTGCTTCATGCTCCCCCGTGAAGAATTTTGATTCCTGTGATCCTGTTAGGCGGACGATGGTCTCACTTTCCAGACCTTTTTGTCTTTGCTTATGATCTCTTAAAATTTTGTTAACATGTGATTTCACTGATTAATGATAACTCCGAACTGCAGGTTCTGCTGTTGCTGTGGAAAGGATCTTTTATGGTGGGAGATCATTATGACGAGCTAGCCTACGTCCAGAAAGTATCCGGACATTGATACTTGTCACTAAGCAGCACTTGACGTCCCATTGATGACCTCGAGTAACAGATATACTTGATATGAATTTACTTGTTCGTAGTAACCCGTGGTATCGTTTGACGGCCGTCATCTACCCCGTACTACCGTATGGGTTGCTGAAGTAAAAGCATACAGCACGGGTAATGGTACGGATGGTAGCTGTATACATATTACATACCGGATTTTGTACAGCCGTAGTGCTCGTGTTAACTACCTGGTGGGCTGGTGATAAATCGTTGTTCTGTAGTCCCAAATAAACCGACGTTAATAAGGGCGGAGTCCATTGAATGGCGTGGATAGTGCGCAAGAAGGGGACTGTCAATTTGATTGAACTTCGTCATTGACAACTAAATTATCACATGATCTTATGAACAGCATCTTACCCATAACATGCATAACACCTTCAATGTTGCGTGAAGTTACCAACTAACAGTGCACATAGCCAATGCAAGTCTTCCGGTACAAATGGCATCCTTATTCATCTACAGGATGGAATCTCCAACCCGGACTGTTGTTGACCGCATTGACTTGAACCTTGTCAAAGTGTTAGCATTCGGCCCGTTCCAGTATTCGAACTGGTAACTTTACCCCGAAGTCCTTGACAGTCAGAATTTGATCGGTGCCCCACTTTTGCACTCTGAAAAACAGTTACGCATGTTTCGTAACCTAAAACAAATTAAATAATTATTGACTCACACATAGATATTCTCATCGACATCCACCAATGGTAACAAAGTCCATTTCGGCAGTGGTATCTCCAGCTTGGTGAGAAGAACACGTTTAGAGGCGGGACTCCCATCAACTTGAGGGCCTGCCTCTTCAACGCCGGCTGATCTGATTCTGTAGCTGTCTCCAGTCGATGTGACTACCCACTAAACAAAAGAAACACTCAATGGTGGATACACAATAGCCATGATCCCTGACCTTCTGGCGTTCATGATAATATGGTATAACCTCATTGGCAGTGAGCTGGTTATTCAAGCCATTACTAGTCATGCACATGTTGTCTGGCGGAAAGAACATTTTGTAGACTCCCGAGGCTAGAACCATTGTGACTTGGCGATTAACTTACTGACAAGCCCCCCACCCCTACTTATACATTATGATCCCTTGCTTACCAGATGAAGACACAACTTCTGGGGGCGAATGCGGCCTGATTAGTTCTGGACCCATGCCATCGACATCTCTGTTACACTGCCTGCCTGATTGCCCTTGGCCCAAATAGTAACCGGCGATACTCCATCTCCGGCTATGATCTTCTTCGAAGGGTGTTATAGGTGCCTGCTGTACTGACCCATTCTCGATATAGTCAATTGGTTACTGATAAGGTCAGAGATTTTCCATGGAGCTTCCAAGGTATGTCATATGTTTGAGTGTTTGCTTCATGCGGACTCAACGTGTCAGCTTCCGTCGCTGCTGTCAACAATTGATGGAGTAACATGCTCTCGAGAAGTGTCCAGAAATTTGGGGTAATAGAGCACTGAGCATATTTGCAACCAGCCAAACAGAATTTTTGTCAAGAATATGATTCTTCCCAATTGAGTTTTGGCATTCTAAATGAGAAGTGGGCAAAAATTGTTGCCTACCTGTGAGCCAACTGTGAGCTTCCACAGCACACCTATGTGCTACTAGTTTGCACAGTTTGTTATGGGTGTATAACATAGTAATCATATCCTAAGCTCAAACAAGATTTTCAAAGGGGATGTGGTTTTACAGACAGAGAGCAGCTGTATGGCAAGGGTTTGGAAACCTGCACAGGTATTGCCCAAGGGTACAAGGGGGTACAGGTACATGTAGTATAATTGTTACCCTCAAGATATCCTTATCCATGAAGCAGGTTTGGCAGGTAGCATAGGGCGCAATCTATTTTGAGTATATTATAATTTTGATGTGGATCACAATACTAGTGGCCGCATAAGTATTGCTCCCAGACTCCAGTCCATGGGCACGAGATTGTAGCCAACAAAAATGTGAAAAATAAATAAATGAGACTGCCGATGCTGTTACAGATGAAATGATTTGTATACATCCGAATTATCCAGCCACTTCATTTCCCAAGATGCATGACATTGGGTGACTATTTCGGACTCCACTGGGGTCTCCACGTTCCTAGAGGCTCATCAATAAAAATCTATAAACACGCCCCCTGTGATAGTAGATTAAAACCTCGTTCTCAGAAAAGCTGAGAACTCGGATGGAAGGTAGCACGTTGAGTCCGAGTGAAGCAAACACACAATCATCCTAAAATGATTCGGGATCTTTGTCACGGAGAAGACAATATTTTGGACCCCAAGAAAGCATTCTAAGGTTACTCAATTGTTGACAGCAGTGATGGAAGCTGACACGTTGAGCCCGCATGATGGAAGCAAACACTCAAACATATGACATACCTTGGAAGCTCCACGGAAAATCTCCGATGTTATCAGTAACCAATCGATTATATCGAGAATGGGTCAGTACAGGAGGCACCTGTGACACCCTTCGAAGAAGATCATGGCCGGAGATGCAGTATTGCCGGTTATATGGGCCAAGGACAATCAGGCAGGCAGTGTAACAGGGATGTCGATGGCATGGGTCCAGAACTAATCAGGCCACATTCACCCCCAGAAGTTGCCATCTGATAAGCAAGGGATCGTAGTGTATAAGTAGGGATGGAAAACTTAACTTGTCGCCGAGTCACAATGGTTCTAGCCCCAGGAATCTACCGTATCCGCATCACCTATCCGAATCTGGTGCCACCTCCCTTAATGTTCTTGACCAATAATGGGTCTGGTAACCAAGTCACTGTGGAACCCTATAACGGTGCAAATGACCGCCAGATAGTATGGGAACATACCTATTGTGCATGTGCCATTGAGTTGATTTTCTTGTTTATAGTGGAACGTCACGTCACAAGAAGGCCGCTACAGATTCACGCCGCAAGATAATGCTGAGGTGTGCATTGCGTGTGAGGGTGGCATCGGTCTTGTTTCTCTCGTGCACAGTAAACCGCTGAGTCCGCCCCCGCCCGTTCCGCCCTTGCCGAATAGTAATAAATGGTCCAAGCCGACTAAAAAGCCGGAATGGTCCTTGGTGACAGAAGGGAATGATGAGAACGGTCATTACTCGTGAGTCCATAATTGTTTTTGTTGTGCCGAAACCTGTGTAACTGTATCTTCAGAGTGCGCATAGACGCGACACATTTTCTTACCGTCAAGGATTACGGAGTAACATTTATAATTTGAATACTTGAATGAACACTGACATGTTGGCCTCAAGGTCCGAGTCGTCCAATCAACCACAGTGCCCCAGCCAGTTTGGCAATTCATCCTGGAAGCTCCCGAAGAATAGCTGTATGTGTAGGAGGCTCGCGTTAACTATGTTGTAGTTAGTAGCCGGTGCTTTTCAAATGCACTGTATGCATGTCTAGTGTCAGTAATGTTACAGACCTTTCGGAAATTCATGTCCCATGTGTTTTTGAGCGAGTGAAAAATATGGAAAATAAAAAATACAGCTCAAATACAACTTCCTCTGCTCAGCCACTACCGGCCTAGATAACAGTCCATGTGTACATAGATCCTCACTGCCATGTCAGTAAGTGGTTAAAGTAGGCCCTAGGGTTGGCTCTCATGCAAGTGAGTCGTGACGTGTCGACTTCGAGCAACCTGGAGTCTTGCAGCGGTCCGAGCAAACTTACTTTGTGGATCTTATCGTGACACAGCAGAACGCCCACCACCCAATCGCGCACCTGAAAATGTTGCTACCGCTCTATTCCTACCAGGTGTCTGCTGCCCCTCCATGAATACACCATCCTTGCATAGGGTCTTATCACAAGTATTCTCGCCCAGAGTAGGAAAGATTCGGTTTCGCGATGTTTGCTCCAAGATCGCAGGAAAAGGCCAAGTGGGCATGAACAAAGGTTCAGGGTTTGACAACGGGGTATTTCGAAGTCAAAAGGCAGTGATTATGCCTGGTTTGAGACAGGGAAACGCGTTCGAAGACACTTTTTTGATTTTTTGATTTATTTTTATTTTCCAAACGCTTTTACTGGCAGATTTGGTAACTTTCTATCTCCAGAATGGTCACGGTATACCTCTTTACGTTTACCGTATTGTCTTTGGTTCCAGGAATTAGATTCAGTACCATCGGAACGCCGATACCAACGTATGTGTGTATTCCCTTTCCTTCGTTTTCACTTAGGCGCAAAGACCAGTCACCTTCATATGTAGCATAGCACTATACGAGCTCATGTCATGCTTCTCCTTCCCTCTCTGCTCTCATCTCCCGCACCCAAGCCCTGCAACACCTGTTTCCCCAACAATGACAATTATTGATCTTAAGGATATCTCTCTCGGTTCCATATGGTCGCTGCGCAACCCTCTTCAAGAAGCCTCGCGATTAGCTACGGACAACTACCCAGAGACCCTCGGTACTATTGCCATCGTCAATTCCCCTGCGTTCTTTCCGACTGTCTGGGGCTGGGTCAAGGTCGGTCCTTCCTTCATTGTGTTTTCTATTCTACATTTTCTGAGTGCATCTTGGCATCCTCACTTCTTAGGGCTGGTTTGACGAGGGTACACGGAAAAAGGTTCACGTCCTCGGTAAGGATCCGGGACCTAGGTTACGCGAGCTTGTCAACGTTCAGGATTTGCCAGAGGTCTATGGAGGCGAGTTGCCGTGGGTATTCGAGGATGAGCCTCGCCTTGATGAAGATGCTAAAGCGGTGCTTAAGGATATGCCGAAAGGACCTGCTGTGTTTGTCGATGGAGAGGTGTCAAAACCGACATAATTTAGAAGGTGAGATACAAGTAGAATTATATCTCGAGCGTTGCTGGCTGGCGCTCGAGAGCAACTACGAATACCATTATTACTATTACTAATGAGAACAACAATATCTACAGCAAGTATGTATAAGAACATGGATAATAATCAACAGACGAAGAATCCATCAAGCAAAGTCAAAAACATCATGTCGTGCGTTAGGCAAAGTCGTCTTCAGGCTCTGCGGTAAGCCCATCTTCGTTCCATATATCTAAAAACTGCAGAAATAAGGGGTAAGATAACTGAGGAATCTCATGGGCACATCAGATGACGCACTCTAGCTTTCTGGGTTTCTACATCCTCCGTTGTAAGAATTGGCGCCGTCGCAAATGGTAGGCGATCCCAAGAAATGGGTTTCTCGTGACGTTTGACAGCAGGCTTATCACCGATCGCGCTCTTCTTGCCAAGTACAAATTTATTACATTTACTAAATAAGAAGTCAGTAGTTTGTTGAGGCTCGCAGGTGAAGTGAAGGCTTACTCTTCTGATAAGGAGTATTGCGTTTTGAGATGAAGCTTGAGCAACATGACCATCGCTATGATGACGGAGCTACGCATCAGCGGGATCTTTTCCTGGAGATTGGAACTAGTAGGATTGGCTGATAAGCAGAGCATGAGCAAACAGATCCAGATGATGTCGATAATATGTACCATTCTTATCGAGTGCGACGTCCATAGCATCTTCCTGTGTGCAGCATCAGTACCATGTCAATCAAACGTTGAGAAAAATACGAACATTTGGAGCTTGAGGAACGGGTATGGGTTGTGATATACTGTGCAGCTGTGCAAGTAGATGAGACGGAGAGATAGTTTCCAGCAATTGTGTCCCCGTCGTGGAAAGCACTGTAGTAAGGTATTTGATCACGGTTATGACTTCTTCCTGAGTCTTGTAATCAAAGGACGCGAAATTTTCTGCCATGTATCGTGTAAAGTTAACATCATCCTAAATTGACATTAGGGACAACGAAGACAAACGTCAGAACACAAGTAAATACCTGGGAAATTTGATTAGAAGGATTTTCCTGGAAAACCTTGACCAACGCCTTGAGGAAATCCTGTCTTGTTGGCCTCTTTTCCCGAACAAGAGAATACCAGCGTTGCAAAAGAGCAATAGGACTAGGTTGCATGCGAAAACCTTCACAACGTGCTGTTTTAGAAATCAAGAACAGCAAACAACTGAAGAATTTCGATACCGTGAACTGTTCCAGAAGATACTTTTCGTTGATAGTCAAAAGACGCCCGCGCACTGATAGTGTATCGCGTGTTTAGTAAGGATGCATGTTTTCCATGTAGGATGGCATGCAGTGCACTAGCTCGGTTGGACAAGTTGGGTATTGAGCTTGTTTCAAGAGCCACGATGACGGGGAAGGACTGACGCAACATCCTGAGTTGGTACACCATGGAGGGATCGATTAAGAGGCTAACCTGAAGTGGGTGAGCCAATCCCTGCTTGATTGTAAAGCTCAATACATCAATTGCCGTTGCTTGTATTTGGGGAGACTGGGACAGTGCGGCATCTAATATATGGCTTAGATATCGCTGTACGATGGCCGAACTGACACTGCAAAATAATGTTATTCTACATAGCAAAGCATGAGGATCTAGGGACTTTACACACCCCGAATCCGCAAATCCATCAGTGTTCCCTACAAGCTCGTCCATGTTAACATCCGATGGTTTTGCTTTTCCCTTTGTGTTCTCTGCTGAAGGTAAGTGTGGATGACAGATGGGAGAATGAGGAAAACGAACCCTTTTCTTTCGCAGAATGTTTCGAAGCTTCCGAAGTCAGGAAGTCTTGCATGATCTTCAAGAGCCGTCCACGACTCTCCTCTTCTGCAGACTCAAAGATAGCATCCATGATTGCCGAGGAACGTTCCATGGTCATCAACGTTGGCTGGGTACGGAATAAAAAACCTGATGGGGCGGGCTCAACATTAGCCAGGGCAGGGTCAAATCTGAAGATACGCACCGAGGCATTGCAAGATACGGACGCGAAGTGATGAGTTGTCAAACTTCTCGTAGAGTTGCAGAAGGCTGTAGTAGATGTGCTCAACAATCGGTCCCTGTAAAATCGTAAGGTGTCGCAAAACTAATACTCTCAACCTGTACTCACTTCAGAAACACTGTTGATATCAGCTGCAAGATCTGCGGAAATTTCAGTGGCAAAAAACAATATGTTGCTTGTGACATACCGGAATGCTCCCGTCTGAGTTGATCGAAGTTGCAATTTTCACCCAGAAGAGATACTATGAATATCAGAATCGAAAGTGTCCAAGCCTCCTTTGCATCCATGATCTTCGACGCCGGACGTTTGATTGCCTGCTGCAGCCGAGCTGATCGACAAGTAATCAGACGAAATATACAGATGGAAACAACACGCATACCATTACAGGACTTGATAAGATTGACCAGCCTTGTAAAATCATGTGTTAGGCACTGAATGACGATACACATGCATGCCACTATCTCTTGCAATACCTGTGATGGAAGAAAATTCACCCTCTGGAGTAGAGTCTGAGACGACTACCCACTTGTATACTGCTACCATTCGGCTTAAGCACCATTGGCTGGAGTGCCATCTGAAGCTCGTGTCCAAATTTTGCAGCCGTCTTTGGCATATGAGGGAGTGATACGCGGAAAACCTTCAGTAGATAATCGGATGTTGCTTGTTCCTCTGCCTATTACGCACAACATCAAAAACACGTTCTCAACAAAGTATGAACACATACCGTAGTTCCATTTTTCAGGTACGGCAATAGAGTGGAGGCGTTGGATCCCGATAAAATTGCAGGATATGCAGATGTGAAGAGGTATATTGTCCTGATGCAATTGATAACAGTCTATTGGACGCATTCAGTATCGTCAGAATACCGGACAGAGGAAACGTACGAAGCCAGGCAGATCAGAAGCATCCACCAAACCATCGATAAGTGTTTCACAGATTTCCGCATAGCGCGAATGCAGAGACGCCGCGTCGTGGCTGTTTTTATCAACCATTATTTTATGCAATACATCCTCCAACGGAGACTGGCGATCTTTGAAGTTGGCAGAGGTTCCCATTATGACGGCCACCTTTGCTAGTAGTGGACCTTTGTCATGGACATTGGGGGTTGGTGCGCCCGGCCTTGATTTCATAGCCGATGGAGGAACAGCTGTAGTTGGGAACCAGAGCTCTTCGATCGTTTTGATGGCTAGATCCTTGACGCTGTCATCCTCATCCAGCATGCGGAGCAGAAGGCGTGTAGCTATGTCGATGCGACGAGCGTTGTCATCCGTAACGCCATAAAATGACTTGAGCAACTTGATAACCCGTTTCCGGACGCTGAGACCCGTGTCCTACACCCATACCGTCACTAACTAGTGTCCAATGATAAATTTCAGACTTACCGCAATACGATCTGCGATCTTTTGATAGTAATCACCAGCAACTTCAGGGGAGTCAATCATATACTTGCCAATCAACTCAACAGCGGCGTCGCGAACTGCAGGCGAGCTGTCAAGAAGATGACTTTCAATTGCGCGACGGACATTTGGCTGTAGGAAATGTCTTAGACTACGAAATTTTTAAAATCTAAGTGTATACGTACCATTGACAGGATTGTCGCGTCACTTGTCACGATTTGACCCAAAGCACGGAGAGCCTTGGTACGCATAAAGATAGGAGGGGCATCCAATGCCACAAGAATAATGTTCAGGATCGGCTGGAAGGAATTGCGAAGACTCTGTATTGTCCCGACCTCTTCCGCCAGTCGGTCAATGCGAACGACTTCTTCCTGTGATCTACAATGTATCGACATGAAACTGGAAGAAGAAAGCAGGGATAACACGCCAATTCATACCCGATATCAAACACATCTGTTGAGGGATCTTTCCAAACATCACGGAGGGCAGTCTTGATCCGTGTCCCAAATGCGAGGAGTTGAGCTGTATCCTTCAAGTTCAAATCTTCGTCTGCATCGGGGTCGGAGATCCAGATGTTGGCTTGCTTGAGGGCTGCGGCGAGCTCTTGACCGAGTGTTGCAGCTGTAAGTTCACGAGCGCTCTGTTTTTCTATAGTCAGCAAAGCGCCATCGATGTTTGCAGAAAATCCAAATACGTCATAAGCCTGGTCTTCAGAGGATCGTTTGCATAGGTGCGACGCCACATCCCTGTGCGTTGCAAGGAGTTTGTCAAATTCCTTTGCTTGGACGTTTGATACAATCTAGAAGGAGAACAACTTCAATAAATAAGTAATAAAGTATCCGAAAACCATACCTCGTCCAATGGCTTCAAAGCCTTGAACTTCGAACCTGGTTCGTTGCCGACTTGCTGGACCTTGAGCATACTTGACCGAATACGGGCCGCAATGATCCCAAGATGGTCAAGGGCAATGGTCTTGGCAGCGTTATTATCTGACTGGCTTGTCGACTTGACATCATCCAGAGAAGAAACCTGTTAAATAGAACGTTAACTGGATTCTTCGATTATCAATCATATATCGTACCATGTATCTACAAGCAATACTGAGAAGAAGACTAGCCGCAGGCCACTCAGGCCAATATAACACCGCAAGAAGGTCAGAGATGAGGTTGTCAAAAATGGTTCGATATTCGGCTTCATTGGAATTCTTCGTTGCTTTCGTTTTACCAGATCTAGTCGATGGAGTAATCGGAATGAGACAAAAGTTGAGCGACGGATTAGACATACCTTTGAGTCAAGAAGAGGACAATCGTCTTCGCAGCCTTCATAGCCGAATCAAGCCCAGATCCATACAGACGAATCTCCTGTGAAGATAGTTGTGAGTGGAGTAAATCAGTCAAGGAAAAGAGAGCATACATCATGATCATTGTCATCCAGGAAAGGCTCGGGCGCAAGCAGATTCGCCTGACTCTCAGTCAGACTCTCCTGCCGACGCAGGGCAAACTTGTTCTGCCGAGCCTTGTCGATTTTCCTGGCCTGGATACGAACATCGTGTGCCGATGTTTGCACAAGCTGTAGCAGGAGGGCTGAGACTGTCCTGATTGAACGGCCATCTCGAAGGCTAAGTATGCATATAAGAATTAGTGAATGATATTTTCAGCTTTGATGAGGATAGAACAACGTACCGGAATTGGCCAGCTTTCTGCTTGGTATCCGACAATTTGATGAGTGATGTCAGAATCTCCTCGATGATCCATGACCGCTGATCTTCATGGTTTGCGAAAATCTGGGGTACAATGTACGTTAGTTAGCTGGCCAGCAACGTATTTCTGCCAACTCACACTTCGAATCAAAGAAAGCGCATCCAGCCTTAACCCGCGCATCGCACTCTTTCCGAATGTCCGTAGCACAATGTTCTCCTTCTTTCCTTTCCCACTAGCGTTGCCAGTACCGTCGCTGCCATCTCCACCACCATCCACGACAAAAAACGGACCAATGGCGATATATACGGCTTGTATAATGATGGCGTCTGACATCGATACGCTTTCCGCATTGATAAGTGTGTTGATCCGAGGGAGTACAGCAGAAAGTGCTTGGAAGAGCTCGCTGAGCTGGCGCCGGTGCGCTTGCGCCGAAGAGGTGCTGTGCCGGATAAGGTAAGGCAAAAGAGGGCTGGTATTGGTGAGTGAGGGGGTGGCGGCAGTTGAGGAGAATTCGGTCGAAGCTTCAACAAAAGGGTAGATAATTTTGGTGAGTTGGTTCTTAATCGTGTTGAGGCAGGCGGTGATGAGTTCTTCAGAGTATAGCTGCGAATAAAAACAGATCGACTTGTGATGGAGAGTATTATAGCAAAGAAAATACCTGTTTTGTGAGTCGATCGCTTCCAAGAAGCGCAATACAGCAGTCAGCCGCCAAGATACTGTCTCGTGCAACATCCAACACGCGAGTTAGCTTGTCGAAATCGCCTTCAGTGAGTTCCTGTGCATCCATACGATCCTGATCTCCAGCATGGTCTCCATCTTCCGCCTCTCCCTCTTCTCCACCAGGTGTCCTTGACTTTGACCTCCTCTCATTTTTCTTGCCTCTTGCTGCCTTCTTCGGACTCTTCTTCTGCGGTGATACGCTCTTTGACGCATGGACCGCAGCAGGATGTGATGATGACGGAAACGGATCTACGTCTTCTCCTGCCCTTACATTCCGCTCGAGCAACTTCAACAGTCTTCCAAGCACTTGCGTATCTACCTCTGCCATACGGCCCTTGCCTTTTGGGGTACCCTGCACACCAGCGGCGGTACGCAGACGCTTCGTCGGACGCGCAACATACCCGATATATTTGGTGAGCTTGCGGATGAGCAAGGGTTGCAGGAGCGGTCGAGAAAAATCAGATGTGGTGGTTGGAGAGAAAAAGTCGGCTGGGAGGGCGGAAGGATCGGTGTCCGGTGGAAGGGCATCTTCGGCTTCGAAGATGTCTTCGATGAGTGACGTGAATTTTTCCAGAGGCGCTAAAGATGTATGTGAGATACAAGTTGAGATTGAAATAGAATAGGAACGTACGGCGTTCATCGCGATCACCTGTACGACGCGCCGAGCTTTTGACGGTGTCGTTGAAGTTGGTGCGGATTGGACTGTATGCGGCATCATCGTCTTCAGTGCCGTACCCACCTAGATCGTCGGGCGTGTCGGCGATCTTCATCTTGCCTAGCCGCTTATGAGAAACTTGGGAGGACCCCTTGAGCGAAGAGGAAGGCGTCAACCACGGCTTCGGAGGGACGGCGACGTAGGCTAAGGTCATGCGGGAGGGGGTTGCTGAGGTTTTTGAGGTGGAGGTAGAGAAGGAGGTGCTTGGGGTGGTAGAAACAGGAGTATTTGGTGTAGTTGTTATAGAGAACGGCTTGGTATTGGGGTTGGAGGCAAACTGGAAGGATTTCATGGACTGGACGCGTTTAACGGAAGGAGATTCGAGCTGTACATACACCTTGCGTTTGCGAGGTGTAGTAGAGGGAACAGAGGTCGGCATAGAAGATTGGAGAGCGAGAGGATCCGGACTTTCTTGAGGAACTTGTAGCTTGAGTTTTGGAGGGGGAGTTGCAGGACGATGGGGTGGAGCGGTGGACGCGTTCATCTCGCGCGTTTTTTGTTCCAGGAAATGATCGAAAAAAGCAGGAGATTCCTCTGGCTGATAAGACTTCTTAGGAGGTTGTGAAGGAACAG
>QLOJ01005276.1:0-10428 GCA_003313625.1 Tricholoma saponaceum
CTTCTCTTCAAATTTCAGAATCAGTAGATCTGGACGACGACGACGTCACAGTAGTGCCTACTCCCACCCCAATGCACATCCATCTTCGCAGACGTCTAAAGCCCAAACCAAAGCGGGTGCGCGGATACGCTATCGACTCGGAGGATGAGATATACTCTACCTCTGCGGACGAAGGCTCAGAGGTAGACAAACCTCCCCAACCATGCTTCTCCGATGCGGAGCAAGATGGGGAGGCTTTCACCTACACCGAGATCGTCAACGTGTCTACACCCACGCATAGTCGATCCACGACACGGAGCCTAACTGGGTGGTTTTTCGCCCCGTCTATCCTCCCGTCACATACCCTCACACTCGCTTCGACGTCCACTCAGGCGACCCTCCCTGAATACACTGAAAGCGGACCTGGTCCGTCGTCTCTGTCACCTAAGGGTAGCCTCCCGGAGTATGCTGACAAGATCACTTCGGAGCCTGAGTACGAAGTGCAGGATGGGAAGGTGATGGGGGAGCTAGGGAGGGTGAAGGCAGAAGAGAAGGTGACTGTGGAAGAGAAGGAGGTGGTGGATGTGGCGTGCGATACGGAAACAAAATGCGAGATGAACATAGCAGAGAAGGTCCTAGCTTCTTTCACGTCATACGAATCTCTCAAACGCGCGCACCTCGACTCGGAGTACGAGTGTGTATTCGAGAGACTACAAGAAGAATGGCGTTTCGTCGGCGGATTGGTGGGTGTTCCTCTCCTTGATTCGCATTTTCGTTAGGTTTCGCTTATCATCATTTTCTGTTCACATTATAGCTCGTCGCCATGGCCGCCGTCAACACAGGTGTATTCACCATCTCAGGGAACGGTCTGTTCAAAGTCAACCCTTACGCGCGAAACGCCGTTGCAACGAGTAGTGCGTTTACCGGACTCGGTATTGCATGTGACGCATGGTTCCTCTTCCGGTACCACTGGATGCCTACGAACATCGTCATCGTACGTCCTTTCTTTCTTTCTTCCCCCCATAAACTAACTGCACACCACCACTCAGCGCCGGGCTCTCGACCTCTACTCCTCCTACTTCTTCTTCTCCCTCTCAGCAAGGCTCCCAGTTCTGTGTATGCTGACAGCCGCGTGTGCGCTAACGACGTTCCTAGCCTTGGTGGCGTACGAGGCGTGGCCGAAGGGAGTACTCGTGACGTGTTTTTTGTGGGGTATGTTGATGACGTTGCAGTTTTTGGTGTATGGGGTGCATTGGATGGGGAAGGGGGTCGTGTGGGTTGGGAGGATGGTGAGAAGGGCAGTGGGGGTTGTGGGGAGGGGGATGGTGGGTGTTGTGGGTGTTGTTAGCAGGAGAGGGAGTACGATGGGGGTGGATGGGGAGAAGGGAGTGGGGAAGAGGAAAGAGGGGTGTTGACGGGAGAGGGTGTTGTGATTATGATGTGGGAGGGATTAGAGTCGTGACGAAGAGTTTCTATGTCCATTTCTTTTTTCAATCAGTCATACCAGTAAAATCATGGAACTTATACATTTAAATGTAACATATACGAAGGCTAAAATGAGATCCAGTAAAGAGGCGTGTTCACTAAGACTCATGAAATCAAAAATGAACCGAAAATGGCGAGCCTCGCCTTTCAACCTTGTTTCTCACGTCTAACTTCTCCTGAACTTCCACCTGCATTTGACCTGCATACACAATCTGCTGAGCAAGCGCTAACAAACCCTTGTGATATCTCTATCGTTGTAAATGTCTTGTTCGCCGGAAGACTTGATTGAAAGTAGAACAGATGATGGAAGTGAGGCATGTCACCAGCGTGGCGCCGATATCATCAACAGCCCGAATGTCGAAGGGTCGATTATGGCAAGTCCTACATCGAAACCAATCATGTTCCATTAATGAATTGGAATCCTTCCCTTCAGATGCACTCCATGCCACACAGACATCATATTCGCAATTTGCAGCCTGAAAGCCTGGTAACCGCCACAGACTCGAAGTCTAGCTCGATTTTCATGCCCGTTGCATGTCTTCATCATCTGCCTATAGAGGTCCTCCTCATAATCTTCAACATTGTGTACACCCATCTGCCATATCTGCATTACACTACAGGTCCGACTACTGGTTTCTCGTGGTCAGACCGAGATTCTGTTCTCTCACACACACTCTTTCCATATAATCTGGCATCGGTGTGCGTCAGATGGAGAGAGATTATGTTTCTTGTTCCCAAATTTTGGACGAACATTGTCATTCTAGTTGACTCCGAGTTTTTCTCACTCTCAGATGTCCGTTCGCAACTGGAATCATCCTCTGGTCTTCCCATCGATGTAACAATCTCCAAAAGGACGGATTTCTTCATGGAACGAGAACATGACGAGAACGAGCGTGTACGACGTATTACGAACCTCCTTTGCCCCCACATTCAACGCTGCAGAACCATTCGTTATGATGTAATCCACGCATCTTCCCTTCCTGCAATTGGCATAGATCTTCATGGCTCTGCTCCTGTCTTAACCCACTTGCACTTGGAGTCTACTCAGTGCGGTACAACTTCTGCCGCTTTACAACGTTTTGTTCACCCACGGAAGGACTTTAGCTTTCCAGCCTTGAAACAGCTTGCGATCGATGGCTGGAACTTCGTCGACCTATACCGAAACGTACCTCAGTGGGTGAGCCCAGGCCACTGCGGCCGAGTTGGCTATGTGTTAAAGTTGTGCATTATACGCTACCGATTATCCGACACACCTGAAGGCAGATTTCCCTTGAGAGATATATTACAATTTGCCTCTGACACCCCTAGCCTCGGACTCTTGATGCTTAAAGATCTCGAGTTGACCGAGTCCATCAACCATCATTTTCACAGTAACGACGATGGCCCCTATATCTTCCCTTCCCTCGAGCTTTCCCATCTCAGCAGTGGGCTCACTACCGAAACCTTATCATACATTTCTCCATGTATTGTGGAGGAGTTAGCTATCACCTGCTGCCCTCTAAATGGACTTGAAGTTGATTACTTGTCATCAGAATTCCTGACACTTGAGGATATCCCAGCAGCAGAGGACCTGCGCAAGTACATAACATATTGGCAGGGATCAACGCTTTCCATATCCAATTGTCCCTCGTTTGATGACAGTGTGCTGGAAACGCTTGGTTCTACGTTTGCTGGAGATGATGGAGCTGAAGAGTTATGCCTTCCGAACTTCCTTGAATTATCGCTCCGTCATTGCCCTAATTTTTCTGTCAGTTCGCTCCGAAGGATGGTCGAATCTCGCCAGGCTTTCCGAGACGGCCTTTTATCAGGACCGAACCCTGGTATAGCACACTTTGCACCACTGGCACGGCAAGTCGAGATAACTATCCGCGGAAGCCTGAGTGCACCACAGATTTCTCCGGAAGACCAAGACTGGTTTAGGCTGAACGTGCGATATGATCATGACGGCTGTAATGGTGTCCCCTATGTCTGGAAACAGCACAGATCCTTACTCACTCACCCTCAATAAATTAATCTCCCACCACCTAGCACCGTGCTCCCGACCTCTACTCCTCATACTTCTTCTCCCTCTCTGTACGGCTCCCAGTTCTGTGTAAGCTTACATCCGCCTGTCCGCTAACGACGTTCCTAGCCTTGGTCCCGTACGAAGCGTGGACCAAGGACTGCTCGTGACGTATTTCTTGTGGGTATGTTGGTGCCGTTGCAGTTTTTGGTGTATGAGGTGCATTGAATCATTTGGATGGGGAAGGGGGTCATGTGGATTGGGAGGATGGTGGTTAGGAGAAGGAGATGAATGTGGAGAAGGGGGTGGAGGAGAGAAAAGAGGGATGTTAACGGGAGAGGGTATTGTGATTGTGACGATGTGCCAGTGGGAGGGATACGGTCCTGTCGAAGAGTTTCTATGTCCTTTTCTTTTTTCAATCGTGGAATTTATACATTCTGTAACACATACAAAGGTTAAATGCAAAATGAGATTACCTATCGAGATGGCAGAGGGGTGATGAATGTTGACAACTTACAATTGGAACGCAATATCACATAGAGCTCAGGCTGTAGCAGTGGAACTAATTTCAATCTGGAGATGGCCGGGACTCAAACGCTATATTCCCATCCCAAACTAGACCTCTCTCTTACACTCAAGCTTGTGGCACTTCCAATCACCCTTCAAACCTTAAGACTTGGTCCCCGTTGCTGTCACGTTCCGTACCAGGATGCACAGCCTGGGACTTCGGCTTGCTTCTCTCATATTTCTTCACTACGAGACGTCCAACTAGTACATCAAGTTTTTATACCTGCTGCATTGAGCTAGATGACGGATGACTTGAATAAGAAATGCCATCTCAGTCAATTACAGTAAGTGAAGAGTTTCTACTGTGGTTTATGTTGCAGTAGAAGAGCAATAATACGCTACAGATATATGACTTTGCAGCGTTTATTACAACTTAAAAACTGATTACGATATGGAATCGGGGACACTTCTCGGTGCTCCACATGTTGGGACCACCCCAGAACACGGATCCGATCATTTCCTCGCAATGTGCTCGATCGTCCAACACAACTTCTTCCTACCGTGGACAAACCTGTCAGACTACTCTCTCAACAAGAAACATGAGCCGCTGCCACGTGGGCTTTTTCGTACGGCCACGTATTACGCGCCGACGAGGTGGCCACCCCGTCAGAGTAATAGGAATCTGTGGCTCCCAATGATCTTCCATGCCAATCAACACCTGTTCATGGGCATGTTGTCTAGCAGCAGTTTCTGATACAGGAATATTCGAGATGTCAACCAAGGGCAGGGGTGTGAGGAAGGTCTTCAAGTTTCGTAGGATAAGATTAACAACGCTGTTGTCTACCGGCACTCATCAGTATGATGTATAAGGGTGTTCGAGATTAGTTACCGAAAATTCGCGGTCCCATATGCCTCTTTATTCCAATATGTCGAACGTTGGCAAAATCTCTAGTGATGGCGGGAACCCACCATCCCTCCAAAACGCCTCCAAAGAACTCCAACTCTATATAGTTGCCTGCCTCTCCATACACTGGCCAACCTACAGGTGAATGACACTTGCCGTAAGACCACCAAGCAATAGTTTTATGTCCAAGCTCATGCAGGATGACGGATATCAACAGGAGGTACAGTCGGTCAGACTTTTCCGCTTCACCTTCCACTATCTGCAGTTGGGTTCAGAGTTTGGAACATACAGTAAAAAATGCAAGGGTCACCGCATCCAGCCAACTTGTCACCAGATGGCAGTTGAGGAGGATCTGTGTGCCACCATCCTCCTTTTCATTCGCATCCAATGGATCTATTAGCATAATTTCTGGCCAATAACTGTAGATGAATGTAAAAATGTCCTTGTCTTTAGGAAACCTTGGCCTTATGGCTTGTATATTTTGGTCGACCATGAAGTACAGTTCGTCCACGACCTTGAGATATGGCTTGCGGAAGTTGATATTGCTGATCAGTAACTGTCGCAGGCCATCCACAGCCGTGAATAGAGGAGAATAGTGATTTGAATGAGTGATATTTTCTGAGCAGTCCCCAAGGTAGTATGCGATAGCGGTGGCATTCCGAGTGAACATGACAGGATGAACTTGAAACAACTTGAACTTGAATGACGTAATCTCAACAGATCACTAGTGAAGATAAACTATACTACAAACGCGACTTGGACTAAGCTGATTCCTAGCATGAAAGGGCGACATGGTTAAGCCACTCTTTATCCGGTACCACTGGATGCCTACGAACATCATCATCGTTCCTTTCTTTCTTTCTTCCCCTTACCTCACCTCATAAACTAACTGCACACCCACGACTTGCTCTCGACCTCTACTCCTCATACTTCTTCTCCCTCTCAGCACGGCTCCCATTTCTGTGTATGCTCACAGCCGCGTGTGCGCTAATGACATTCCTGCCTTGGTTACGAGTCCGAGGTACGAGGACTCGTCTTTTTAACTCGACCAACCACCCAGCAAAAGTGATACGTTAAGTCTGTCTGAATACAGGCTTACATTTTGAAGTCAGTCGAACTCAGCCCCTTACACATTTTCACATTCAGCGGGTTTTACCAACATGCAGATTTTGAATGAAAAAGGAAACTGTCATGTTGAGTCACACTTCCAAGTTGAACCAACAAAGCACCTGATCTTCCCACAAACCCAGTCTTATAATAGTGGGTGATCCCATGCCTGACCCACTATTGTAAGGCTTGTTTCCGTAAAAACCCAACACAGCATTATTTCCTTCCATAAACAACATTTATCCTTCACCAAGGTAACTTAGGTAATATGATATGATATGAAAGGCTACATGCTGTGCTCACATAAGCACAGCTCTGGGGATGTGCGGGACAGCTTCCTGCCACTGTTCCCACCCCGATCAACACCTGATCACTACCTCCCATGGTTCATTAATGTGCGCTACAACTTCAGCTAACATCGCACCCATCATCTCCGATGGCGAGCATGCTGCTCCACTCATTGTGGACCTTTTCCCTTTGCTTTTTTTTTGGTTTATGTATGTATATATTAATTATAAACCTCTATTTTCGCTTTTTCACCTATATTAAGCATGCAATTAGCATTCTCCTTTGAACCAGAGGGGAAGGAGAGGTCTCTTCTCCTCATTTAGGGACTCTACTACATTCACAGGGCTGTATAATTATGTATGTGGCTCAATACATGACAGGGAATTGGGCTACATGAGGTGGGTAGGGGAATGGAGAGAAGTGACTGACTGAGGAGAGAGGGGTCCATGTACTAAGCTTGTACATGTCCTACAGTCATTTTGGAGTATGTAGAAAGATGGAGGAGTGTATCTAGAGGTAGGGAGTGAAGTTGTGGGGGCTGAGAGTGAGAGGTTGTGTGTAAATGCACCTGCATGGGGAGGGGAGAGTTTATCACTTGCCTACTTCCCTAGAGCTTCCACTCATAAAATGCACATGAAAAGAGGGTTTGATAGACCTAATAAACGATCTGATAGACCCCCTGAGGTTCTTAAAATTGTTAGTATATACAGAAAAGAGAATGAGCAGTCAGGAGGAGATATGCAACCTTTAAAATGTGCTGGGACACCGGGGTACGCAAGCATTGCCAAACAGCCATGATGCTGGGCAGTGCATGTGCCTTCGTTCCCCCGGAGACCCACTGTGGCTGACATCTCGACGTGTCGCCAAAAAGGCTCACTGACTTGCAGACCAGCCAGGATCAGACTGGAGACTGGAGCAACTTTTCTGCCAGCACAACAACAACGCAGAGGCTGGAACACAACCTGAAACACCATTTTCTGGGAGGGGAGGGAAGAACGAACAAAAGAGAGACAAAGTTGACAGATGATGGTGAGTTCCTAATAGGCTTGGATGATGACGGTATTGATGGTTGTGCTAGCTATCATTTAGCCAACGCGTGTATTGACTCCCTGCCAAGTGGATGGAAAAAGCTGGCGTGTCCCAGCTTTGACTCTCGACTTTAGTTCTGGTTGGGACACGCTCTTTCTTGCTGGCACCCTCACTCAGATCGTGTCCCATGAAGAATAAGCTGTCGACTGACTCTGGGACATGCTGCCTTGTTTGGGAAGGCCCCTGGCTCAGGTACCTCAAGGCAACTCGGGTGTTTTTGGCCACCCATGTTTTGATGCCATGCTCCCATTGTTCTCACCCATTTTTCTCCTCTTCCTCTATTTTCTATGTCCTCTCACTCATCTACTTCCCCTCTCTCTACAGAGCACCTCACTTGATGGCTTCAACTTCCTATACCCATATTCCTTGTAGATTTCAATCAATCTCGATGGCTTCAACAAAACTCTCAAATTTGACAACGAGTCCTATACCCATGTTCCTTGTAGATTGATATGTTGTCTGTAATGTAGTGCCAGCTATCATTTTATTATAGCATCCACAGTTTTATTTTGTCTGCTTGTTAAATTTTATCACCTGTTTTCTCATATTCCTCTGGTTTGATGTCTCAGTTGTGACCAATCATTTTTGGCACAGGTGGAACTTCATCCTACGTGGCATTCCACCTGATCCTATGGCTGTCGAGAACCTGGATGACAAGGTGTGTGTGTTCTGTTCAAAATAACAATGACAATGTTTTTCTCAAGACTTTGACAGGTTGGTGAAGAGGCTCTGAAAATCTATCTTGAAGAGGAAGACTCCCTTGCAGAACACATTGATGCACTGATAGCTGAATCCCTTGAGGACTTCCCTGAGGACGACACCTCAGACTCAGCTGCATGACATGCAGCTGAGATCACACATGCAAGCATAACAGATGGCACCCAAGGTGGGCACATCAGGTAAGTGAGCTGGCACCTAATTTGTGAAGCATGCAAGTGACAAACAGGAATCTCCCTAGGATCACCAAGGCCTACATTGTGTTCCATCTCCGCTGCAACTCCAAGTGGCTGCCAAAGGTTGTGAGCTGTGAAACACCAAGACACATCTGTGAGTTTATCACCCAAAAATATGGTCCAAAAGAGAAGGGATTTGAGGGATGCAAGGTACACCACACTATCTCCATTTGAACAATACATTACCACTGACAAATTCATTCACAATAGTACTTGACAGCTATCTCAACACAGGCTGCTCTCATGTTCTGGTACTGCTCTGTTTGGCCTCACGAAAGTGTCACAGAGTGGCGCTATGATCTGAAGTCTGACATCTGGTATGTATGCTCTCGAAATTCTATCATTGCCAATCGGGTACTGAGGTTCCTCCCATTCAGCTTTGGATTGCCAACGAGATCATGCCAGGTGTCAGAATTCATGATGGGCCTTGAGAAGACCAAGGCAAGGGCTGGCAAAATCTCTAGTTCAGCATGCTCGCTTTCTTTACAGGACATGCATCAACTCTATGATCAATGCTTCAAGCCATCTGCAACTGTGGGCGAGATGTGGTGGGGCATTGTGAGATATGTAGGCTGCCATTTTTCCTTTTGATGCCTATGTCTTTCTCATTTGATTGATGAATGTGCATGACAGGCAGCTTATCTCTTTGCATGGCTGCTGCTTCTTTGCATTGAAGAAGTGATCCACCTTGAGTTTGAAAGCATTGACATCATACCTGGTGAATGTGTGTTCAGAGATGCTTCTAGCTGCTAAAGAGACTGACTCCCCCCAAGGAGAATGCTTCGATGTGCACCTGAAGACACGCAAATCCGCTCAAATGGGAATAACTCATGTGTGGACCCAGCATGCCAATGACGAGGATCCAAAGATCTGCCCAATGCGTGCTCTTATTTGTCTCGCTGTCCTCTATGGTGAAGATCTCTCACTCTCTGGGCCCCTCTTTCTCAAGGTCAACAAGAATGGTGCTGTGATGCACGACACTCCATTGGTAAGAACTTACCAATTCACTGAATGTCCTGCTTCTCTCTCACAACAATCCATTGTAGACAAGCAGCATGCTGAGCCATGCACTCACAACAGATCTGCAGGATCTCGGCTACAGGTCCTGGGCCCTGTATGGCACACACTTGTTCCACCGAGGTGGATGTCAACATTGCATCAAGAATAAAGGATGGTCCATCGACATGGTTGGGGAGGTTGGTCACAAATCGAGGCAATCACCATGTTCCGGTATTTTTATTCCCCTAACGACAACCATAAGCACATGACTGACTACGATCACAATACACCAAAGCAGCAGTGTGTGAGGCAGTGCTCCTGTAACTTATCATTCTAAAGGGTAAAAGTGAAAACTATATGCTAATTATTGGGTATCTATGTTACAATTTAGTCTGTCAGTAATTATCTCTTATAATAATACTCCTTTACAAGCATCCTCCAAACTTCCCAGCTGTTTGCATTCCCCACCTCTCATGCCAAAGTTGGCCAGAAAAAGATCCAGCCTCGTCATGGTATGCTGCACTTTCTCTCTCATCCCGAATGTCCTTGTCTTGATGTGGGACAGCCTCAACAATGAGCTGGTAGGATACCATTTCCAACTGGCTGTCATCTGCTTTCTGTTTTCGATGGTGTACATTAGGTCTGATTGCAAAGAACTTGAAGAACCGGTCCTTATCTCCATTGAATTCACCTGGATCCATCAGCTAGTGGTACAGCCTCTTGTGACGATTGATGGTGACCTTGATTTTTGGCCCCATTGAATGGGTGGGGTGGCCTTGCTATGGACCATACTTGTCCCAGATCCGCTGCACCTCTCCACGCTCGAGCTGTGCAATGACCTCCTGCAGATTTGTTGCACATTCCAGAGCCTGGATCTCCAGCTCACCACTCATGAGAATGGCAGCATCGCCATGGTGGAATTCATTTGCAATAGTGTTCATGGGAACAGGCAGTGCCACCAATATTGATCCTGCAGTGGAATGGGGTGGTGCAGGTAGTGCAGGTGCAGGCAAAGGGGCTGTGGGTGTAGCAGAAGGTACTGGGGCCATAGTTGGAGCTGCTGATGCAAGTGAGAGCTGGGGAGGTTTCAGCAGTGAGTTTGGGTACCTAATTTC
>QLOJ01005302.1:0-20868 GCA_003313625.1 Tricholoma saponaceum
AGGGGACGAGGAAGAGGACAGCGATGACAGGATGAGGACGGCGATGACCAGACGATGGGGAAGAGGACGACGACAGGGACGACGACGAGGACGACGACAACGACACCCGAGCGTCAACAACGAACGGCCCAACATCCACTCCTACCATTACTGGTGAGTGGGGAACGCGCAACATGTGCTAGTGGTCACGATTTTTTTGTTAGACATGTATTTAATTCCGCCTCCCTCGCGTTTAGGCGAGTTTAGATTTAATACAAGTTGTTTCTTTGTACATGGTGGCTCGTAGTTACCCTGAGTGGACACAACCTGAGAACTTCCAGTACAACCAATGGACCTGTGGGCAAATTTGAACATTTTACATACAAAAGCCACGGCCTGGGCCAGGCCAAGCCAGGGCCAAGCCGTGGTTGACGGCTTTGGCCTGGCCTGAGGTTCGAGAAAGCCAAAGCCACCTCAAGCCAAGCCAAAGCCGCGGCTTTCAGGCCAAGCCGGGCCGGAACAGCACTAATAGAAACGCCAGAATTGGGTCAGCTTAGTAAGTACTGTCGCGCGGCAGCATGGAGTCCAATCCTCCACGGAAACACATGAGTGGGCCAGGTCTTCGTTTACATGCGTGCACTGCCCCTCCCCTTAACTCGGAATTGAGAAGAATTCGGATTTGTCGTGCGACGCATCGGCCCTCATAGCGCAAGTCACGGCGTTCAGTTATTTATGCAAGGCGCAGTATCGATTAACAATGCTTTTCGTTTCGATTCAAGATCCGGGAGCGCAAACGGGTCCACTCGTAACAGGGACACAAGAGAAGGCAACGGTCCTAGAGTTTTCCGAGTCTTGCCCAAAGGAGGTGTTTTTTACTCCATTTCTTTTTATCGACAAAGTTTGTTAATTACCTCATCTTAAAACACGCCCGTGCATAAGTATACTCTACCAGAGGAGGGCTCTAGGGATAATTACGGCACTCACAAAGCAGGTATTTTTTCCCTTCCTACTTTCATTGTTATTCAATTGCCAACTTTGAACGTGTCCGAGTCTTTCTCTCTCATGTAGCTAAGAGTTACACGGCCTTGTCAAATCTGATGTAAGAAGGCCTTAGGGATACACAGGAGGCTCTTCACCTCGCCGAACGAGGTACTCTTCCCCTTCTCTCTTTCATCGTTGTTAACTTGTTCTCCTTTAGCTGAAATAAATCGACGCGAATGCATCTTGCGTATCATGTAAGGTTTGTCACGGCGGCGTCGCAGCCCCTAACTCCTTACGTAGCCGCAGGCAGTTCGCCAAGAAATTAACGGTACAGTGGTTGCATACAGGCAATACGTAAAACTGGAATGGGACTGGAACCGAAGGTCCCAGAAACACCTTCATCTCAGATTCTTGTAACGGTGACTACTCCCGCCGAAAACCCTACGACCTCATGGTTTGCTTCTCTGGCAAAGTCCCCAAGTACTCCTGTTTTGTACACAAAATCCAAGACCTGATCACGAGCGTCAATCATGGACGCCAAATCGTTTGTGAATCTGTAATCGATGATCGCGAATGTCCCCTTGAGCGGAGACAGCTAGTCAAGTGACTATCAACCGATGCCTCTTTGTACCAAGTCACAAGCTCCTACGCATGCCCTTTCCTATAACAATCTCATTCCCCTTACAGGTGTGGATGTTATCTCGGCCTTCACGGGAATCTCCTATGACACGAGTAAGAGTGTTCAACCCGTTTTCCGTTTGTTGATTAATCACTTACTCAGTACTCATGATCAGAGGTGACTTCGATAGGAGGCAAAATTTTCGATTGACGCTATCCTACAACCCCAATTTTTCTAATTTCCAAAGTGTGAATTGACAGGTTATACCTGGATATCTGCCCGGCGTTTGCGGGGCACAAGCCATGAAACATAAAAATTCCGGTTTGAACTTGATATTTCCGCTACACGCAAAAGCATGGCTGACACCAGGACCCCTGCCAAAATCTTTAGGAACGTGAGTAGAGTAGGAGTAGGTTGGGTTGGAGTAGGAGTAAGTCGGCTGTTATTCAAGTTCAAGTTCGCGTTGGCTAGTCACAAAGTTGTCACAAAATAAGATAGATATCAAACTTGAACTATGTAATGCTTCGACGTCATGAACTTTGCTCTCAATAATGTCAATTGTTTGCCATCGTATCTTATGTCACACCAGAGTAATGACTCCAAAGGACAATATGCGGTCGCACCAATTTCAGGGATCAAAGTTCAACGTAACGTTACTGGCCGATCTATCGCAAGCAGCTTGTCAGGCAGCATTTCAAAGCATAACTTGGCGTCATCCGATATCATATCAGTTTCCGTGACATTTCAAGAGTAGATGGACAGTCCTCGTTTGTTATATTAGGAGCGGGATATAATGTATTCCTACATGTCATGTCCAACCCACAGAGTTTCGAAGATTGGTGGAAGGTGAACGCCCCAAGACCCCCTCCTGACCCTGTCACTCTCGCCGCCGTACAGCGTGTTTCTCTCGTATCCGTCATCGAACAAATCCCAAAACGTCCGTTTGCGTTCGCAAACGCCTCTGATTATGTCGTCGATATCCAGGGTTCCCCTCCTGTCATCCTCAATCCCGATGGTTCCCTCATCATCTCGACAAAACTCATCCTTCCCGAACTCATCTCCCTTGACCTTGCCGGCCTCGGTCAAAACTCTATCGCCTCTCTCTACGCTACTCTCTCAACTAAGGATCAGTCCCTCGTCCTCGAAGCCACAATGGACTCACAACCGTCTCAGTTTTCTGCCAAATTTAGCGTTACCGTGACTCGTCCTATCACCGTCTTCTCTTACTTTCAGGCAATCGGTTACACAGACCCCAAGCCTCCTACCCTCGCCGCCATCGTCACCTCTATCGTCGGGTCAACTACCGCTTCCTCCTTCTTCGCTACTTTGCCCAGTCCCCTCTCCTCACTCATATCTCTCCCAACCTGGACCACAGATCTCCCACGCTCAGAGATCCAATTCAGTCTCTCCCCTTTTGGTACCGACGTTCGCAGTGCTACTTTGGCAGCAGTCATCCCCTCTTCACTCAAGGTTCAATTGGCTGGTTTCCCTTTCGAGCTTAAACATCTTTCCTTGATTATCTCTCGCCTCCAAGGATCCTATCATGCCCCCTACGACATGAATATTAAGGTCGATGCTTCCCTTAGCGGTTCCGATGGCATCAACCTCGACTTGCTCGGCACCGTCTCAAGGCTTGACAAGGGTCCATTCCGTTTCAGTCTGCATGTCTCTTCTCCTTCATCGCTCGCCAACATCTTCAAGGCCCTTACATTCCCATCCGTTCCAAATCCCATCCCACTTCCTCTTGGCGGTCCATCTCTCGCTCACAACATCCCATTGTCCACTGTTGGAATTAGCTTCCTTCAAAATTGTAATGGAGCAACTTCATTCCTCCAGCTGGACGAGGTCTTTTTCAAGTTTGATATCGGTTCCTGGAAGCCGTGGCAATACCTTCCATCCAGCCTTCAGCCAAAGAAGGTCAGTAATCAACGCTTCCTTTGTGCCTCTATTCACCAGCCGTCTATGTCATGCAGGCCTCTGATGTTTCGTTGAAGGTGATGGTTAAAGCATCCCCAACGAACGTCGGTTTACAGTTCGACTACTTGCTAGATTTTCCAGAGACGAGCTCTAGTATCAACCTTCAGATTACCTGTTGGCCGATACAAGCGGAGCAGACTTTTACCTCCGGCACGGTACCCTTACTCAGCGTTCGGTTGGACACATATGAGCGCAGCCCTCCGAGCATCGGCACTATCCTTCAAGAAATAACCAATTCATCTTGGGATACAGTCAAAGAGGCTATCCCCATCCTTGGTGATCTTACAAACACGATTAGCATCATTGAAGCGTCACTAGATATCGCCAAGGATTTGAATAATAGTCCTTCAATTACCACATTCTCCATTCAAGCACACGTCGACAGACTCACCCTCCTGAACACCCCTTCGATCGTGGTCGCTAGCGCTGACTTGGCTGTCGTACATGAATATGGGGAGTGGAAAGCAGCGCTTAGGACCCACTTGCTTTTCGCGGAACGTTTCACTTGCATAGCAGACCTGCTCCTTCCAACGAAAATCGAACCAGGTTATTTCCGGTTCAATAACCTTGACGATGACTTCACATTTGATGAACTAGCAAAATCGATCGACTCAACAATAGATCTCGCCTCTGTCCCTATCATCGGTTCAGATGCCCTCAAGACGCTGAGACTGGGACACATCACTATTCAAGTTCAATACGTTCAAAATCTGCTCTGTTTATCTGCGTTTGAAGTTGAGTTCACCTGGGCAAGCCAGAACATTGGTCAGATTCGAACATTTGCCAATCGTTTGACCCTCCGTTGGCAGAAGCTCCCTGACACTCAGAGCTGGACGATAGGGTGGGAAGGTCAAATAGGTGCGAACTGGCATCTATCTGCTGGTGTACAGTACGTATCGGCTGGCACATCCAAGATCGTTGTTGGAGGAGACATTACGAACATTGGAGGCAGAACCCCGGCAAGTGAACTTGTCAACTCGCTCACATGGACCGAGGCGGATTCTGGGGGTTCCCCAATGGTCTGGGAGGACACACTGCCATCTACAGTGTACTCCGGCTTTTCCTTGGATCGTTGTAGTGTGCTCATTGACCTCGGGGAGACCAACATTCACATGGTTGCTGGCCAAGCTAGTTGGGGCAAAGATGGCCAGTTTGCTGCAGTCCTTCTGGTTGAAAAAGTGTCATCTGAGTGGGGATTCACATTCACCCTGGCCGTCAAGAATTTCCGCTTCACCGATATATACAAGGATTCTCAGCGGGCGCAATTGATCGATACCCATTTGGTACGTCCTCGTAAGTGTCTAGAGCGATCAGCCTTCGTTAATGCTCCATCCTAGACCATATCCACCGCTTTTGTATTCGCTTTTCGAAGTCCGAACACCACGAAGCTGTCCGCCGTCAGGCAGCGGCTTTCTGACGTTGGGGCATGGGAAAAGCTAGATCAGGATGGTATGCTACCGCCTATAGACCCGTTTGTCGACACTGGCGTTACGATCGGGCTTGTCATCCTTGCTAGCTTGGATGTAGGCGCAGCAAGTTCTGGATCTCTAAGCAACAATCTTGCAGTCATTGATTCGAAGCTGGTCTCATCCAACATCATCGTCTCCTGTTATCTTAGCAAGGCTGCACAAACCACTGTCACCTTCTCAGCCGCCATCACATCCATTCAGCTCGTTTCTGCTCTCCTGGTGAAAAATATTAAGCTCAGCTTTACTCTCCCTGTTTCGGGGTCTACGCCATCCTCGAGCAGGTTTGAGCTCGAGGCCATATGCCTTGTCCAATTTTCCTACACGCAATGCTGGTCGTTGATTGGGAAATCTACCATCACCGAATCTACCGCGACTTTAGCCTTCAGTACATCGTCGGGTGGCACCCTGCTGGAGCTTGGCGCCCTTCAACTCAAGAAAATTGAACTCAGAGTCGATTATGCGTTTTCGTCAACCCCGCAAACTGATGACGATACCCCCAATCAGGGCGTTGTTATGCATGGCGATCGGTATGGCAAATACGTGATCTCGCTGTCTGCCACGACAGCCCTAGGTAGCGTGGAGAGTATTTGTTACCTTATATTCATGTCCGGGTCCGTGGGCGCGCTGGTGATCACTGTCCCTGGCACGTTGAACATTGGTGTCCTATTTCAGAGTATATTCGGACCCGGATTCCCAGCCGAGCTTCTAGATATCTCTTTCTCCAATCTCCTCATCTACTACGCGTGGAGCGCTAATTCTAAGACCCCTCCTGGACAGCAGGGACCTACTTCAGGAAAGTATCTTAAAGGATTCCACGCTGAAGCGGCTACCAGCGTATATGGTACGTGTTTTCTGCTTGAATGGAGCATTCGATGAATAGGTCCCATCTACGCAGGCATAGCCTTTGATCTGAGCGTGGATATTCTCACGACCGACAACGATAAAAACGGCATCCAGATTGTGGCAACAAAGGCTACACCGGTCGACGTTATTTGCATTACTTTACACTCAAAAGAGGTCACTACCAAAGGTCCCTCGTTCAGTCTATCCACCATCGAGAAAGGGTGCTTTGTAGAAGCTGGGATATCGCTTTTGGGCACCGACCTTGGCTCTATTAAGCTGACGTACAGCAATTCGATCCCCGGTCTGCAGGGAGATGTCATTGTTCATGCAGGCTTCCTACCAGGTGGCTCCGCGACAGTCAACTTCGAGCTAGCTCGCAAGAATGGCAAGAACCGGTTGCGTTTCGTCGGCCTTCCCACTGTATTTGATGACATTATCACTGCCCTTCAACTAATCGAGACCATACGGGAATTGAGCAAGGCGGACGGAAGTCCCTGCGGCGCAATTACCCTTGCCTTTGAGTGAGTTCGACCGAGTATATGCCAACTTTTCTGATGATCCCTCCTAGCAAACTCGTCAAGTTTAAGATTCATGCCGATGTCAAACTGTCAGATTCACAACCTGGTCAATCTCCAGAAGAAGTCATTCCGCCAGACGTCACGAATATTAATTTTGATGTCACAGGGCGATTTGACGTCACCATCGGCAATCACTCGATCACGGAGATTATCTTTAACCCACTTACTTTTAGCATCAAGATTCCAAAGAACCTCAGCTCATTCGGGGACAGCCTTGCAAATTTTTTAAAAGATTCAGTCTCTGTGTGAGTACTCGTTTTTGCTTTACTTGCTTTCTGTAATCAATGTGAGCCTTCAGTATCATAAAGGGATTGTGGGACAACAAGGACAAGCTCGCCGAAGTTATTGCGCTCGTTGCTATTAACGAACTCACCGCGCAAGCGGTCGCGACCCTTATCTGTCGTGACTACTACAAGCCGAGCCCCAATCCATCAGATCCCCCAGATCCCGACCAGAATCCTGACAAAGTCGACGATGGTGGTGGTCCGGATGGGGATACTGGTCCGTCAAGTGGGGCAGGAGGAGGCGCGGCAGGTGGTACTGCCGCATCGGCGGCCACCGAAGCCGGAGCGACCATCTCTACCTTGGCTGGTATCCTCCTCGGGTTATTTGGTATTATTCCCGCGCTGGTGCCTTCTCCGCCACCAGTCCCACCACCTCGTCCGCCCACGCCGGGTAAACTTCACCCGCCACCTGAACAAGATCCTTACGGTCAGGTAATATATGACATTCTCAATAAAGACTTTGATCGCTGGTCCAAGATCAAGGACTATAAGACAGCCCTCCAGACAGCCCTTCAATGCTCTCTTGAATACCGCGACGCCCTTGCCTTGCTCCGCAAAGTAGTGACCAACTCGTCTACCGTCGCAAAACTTGGCCAAAAACAATTGGAGGACTATAAGCTTCGTCGAGCTAACCTTATTTATGACTTTTCGCAACTCCGCCCTCGATTCGCAGCTCAATGGCTGAATATGTCCGAAGAACTGGTCTCCGTTCGGGTTGTTTTGAAAGATGGTCAACGGGAGTTGGAAGTCAAATGGAATCCATTATATTCGGACGAGTCGATCGTGACGGCGCTGACACTCTACATAAATGATACGGCAGAGGTCAAACTGAAGTCATACGCTAACAACACGATGACCATGGCCGCGCCGTCATTTAGCTTGCAAGGTGTGCGAGTGACAGCGAAGGTAGTTGTGCTTGCTGCCACTTGGGGTGGCGACCCCAAGTATGCTTTCTTTGCCCAAGGCGAACCTGCTACGGGGACGTACATAGAGTTGCCTCCAATATCATCAATCTTGGACGCGACAAAGCAGCCCCAGCCTCCTAGAGGCTTGGGATATTTTCACATTATAGACCCGGACAAGCTTGACTCTGATGATGAAGCCTATCCTGTGTTCCGGGTTGGCACATACGTCTACTGGGGTACAGTTTCCATATTCTCCTGATTAAATGTCATGCTCACAGCATTTCATTAGCCCTCAGCTATCTCGACAACAGCTATGAAATGGCTATCCTCGCCTACGACAAGGACAACAAACTTGTCAGAACATGGTCCAAGTACGGAGCTCGTTATATCTGGAATGTTACTGTGGAAAACCAGAACGTCAAATTTATCGGGCAGGCAAGAAATTTTGTGGAGTTTACGTTTGATGAATTGCTTGCCATCCCTGTCGTCACAATGGCCGATTCCAACCGCCAGCCAAAGCCACCAGCAGGTTTGCAATATCACAAGCTAAACGAGGTACAGAGCAGAACATACCCGGTCGTGGACTTCCTTTCTGGTCATAGATTTTGGGGTGCGAACAGATCACCGTTGTCTTATTGCATGGATTAACTCTTACTTGTATAGCATTGAGCTTCGACGACAATCGCATCGCTCTTGCCATACTGGCATACGATCCAAACAGCAAGCTGCTCGGACGTGTAACGAAAAAAGGAGCGCGTTACATCGCACGTATCACATTACAGGAAAATGACGTCAATTTCATCGGGCAGTCTGACCGCTCTGTTGCATGTACTGCAGATGAGCTGTACAACGTCATAAACGTGCCCGATCCTTTTATTCCTTTGATCACGACTGCCGATGCTCGTGCTCAACCCAGAGCTCCAGATGGCCTGAAATATGTTTATCCTGATGGAGACCTCGGATCATACCCTGTTCTCCGTTACTCCGGCCTCACTTACTGGGGTGAGAGTATACTCCTGATGATCGATAACATGCTAATCGCACTCATCTCACCAGCTCTGAGTTACGTTGATAAACGCTTTTCCTTCTGTATCCTCGGGTACGACGATGCAGGCCTGAACCTTGTCAAGAGATTGCCGAAGGATGGAGCCTGCTATATTTCTCGAATCGTCCTTGAAGGTTCAACGGTCCAATTCATAGGACAATCAAATCAATCAGTGTCCTTCACCTTGCAGGAGCTGGCTGTAATGTAATCATGTAATTGTTGTCACGACTCATGAATGCTCAAACTAAGAATTTAAGAAATTTCAACAATGCTGTTGCTGCCATGTTAAAATGGCTCTGGTGCCATTTCTGGGACAAAAACTTTTTTTCAAAAATTCAATTTGATGTACAAAGGGAAATACTTATATAAGAACTTGTGGTGTAGTTGGAATATTGTCCAATGTGAACTAGTTTTATTGATTGATGGTTACAAGTTCAACAACCCTCCTTGAAGCTGAAATATTTTCAAGTTGCCTGCAACATTTTTCTCTGCCTGTGGCACAATATTCACCACACAAGTGTAGTTTCATATCAGCAAACACTTCAGGCATCCACCCCTGACCCCCTTCTTAGGGTAGATTTCCCCACCAAGAAAGACTATCCTAAGAGGGCCTCAGACCAGGGGCTAGTTCCAAGCTCTCTCGTCCTCCCCATACTTAGGTCTGGACATCCCATTGGGAAAGTCCAAGAGTCAGCTTGGTCTAGTCCATAGAGGCATATCTAGACCAAGTATACTCTGAGGAAGTCCAATTTCTATGGGGATTCCCAACTGTAGATCTGGGCTAGTCCTAGGTATTTGGGACTCCCTGTCTCTGTCACACTTAGTGTATGGGAAGGGTTTGGAAACCTACATGGGTATTGTCCAAGGGTACAGGGGGGTATGGGTAGCATAATTATTACCCTCAATATACCCTTACCCATGAGGCAGGTGTAAGATAGCCAGACAGTCTGACACTAACTGTTACACCAAAAGGACCATAACAGAACAGCTTGAGTGTTCTGCTACCAGACTGTATATATGTGTACATTAGAGGGACTGTAGTAATCCCAGGATTACAGTGGGTTTGGTGGTAGCACTGGGTGGAATTTATTTTGAGTATATTGTAATTTGATGATGGATTATGGTGGCTGCTTCCAGTCCACAGGCATGAGACTTCACTTTGCCATTTCATATATTGTAGCCAATAAAAATGTGAAAAAAAAAAAACTTCTTCCAACTGCTCGGGATGGCCCCCCGAGACTCCCAGCCTGCCACCAAAGCACCAATCCACACATCTAGTTCTTGAAAGCGAAAGGAAAGTAGTTGTGTAACTGAGAATGCAGATCCCCTCTTGCCAAAAAAACAAGAAGGCCAAAACATTGAGCATTCTGAAGCCAAAACCAGGGCAGAAACCAGACACACATATACCCACCCTGCAAACCACCTCCCAACCTTCCTCCAGCCAACAACCTTCCTCCAGTCAATGAGCCTCCTCTAGCCAGCAACCATCTGTAGCTGAAGACTTTGAGGATGAAGATGAGATAGTCACACAGATACCCCTGAAGAATCCAAACCCAAAACCTAAGGATGGATCAATCCGAGTCACAGCCATTTTTGAATGGATTGGCAAGACTAAGATAATGTACTCACATCATCAACACACAAAGACTGAATCATGGTATGTCCCCAACAAAACTTCATTATCCTTCTCAACATTGTTCTCAATAGTGTGGAGATTGTTCAAAGGGTTTCCAAAAGCATGTGACCCTTCAGTATTGTCAAAGATCGAGGCTTTCAATCCCTGATGAAGACTGGTAGACCTGATTACTACATCATGATACCTTTGCCAGAAACCATTTCCCAAGATGTCAAAAAAGTTTTTGTTTGTTGTCATGAGAGAATTGCAAAGATGCTGCAGGTGAGTCACATATTGTAAGAGTGTTGCAAGCTGTAAAGAGTATGGCTCAGCTCTACACTCGACGAGTGGTAGAAAGTCTGTATATTACCTGTAAAGAGTACGGCTACAGGTAATAGTAAGTACAATGTCTATTGGTAAATACAAGAAGGATACTCGCCTCAGCTCTACACTCAACGAGTGGTAGAAAGTCTGAGGGAATGTATCCATAATCAATACAAGTATAAGTGAAGTGGATACACGGCAGTCACG
The DNA here is from genome assembly GCA_003313625.1 of Tricholoma saponaceum. Lineage (NCBI taxonomy): Eukaryota > Fungi > Basidiomycota > Agaricomycetes > Agaricales > Tricholomataceae > Tricholoma > Tricholoma saponaceum. The sequence continues at coordinate 10,827 of QLOJ01005302.1, forward strand.
GCAACGGATGTGATCGTAAGTACTAAAAATAGATAAATGAACAATGAACTTGGGTGCCATAGATTGTATGCTCCAACACTCCCCCTCAATCTTTGCATAATCCAAGTGCTGCCACAAAATGCTTGACTTTTGGGCTCGGAAGCGCTTTCATGAGGGTGTCGGCAATCATGTCCTCTGTCGGACAGTAGACAAGTTTTATTTTTCCCTTGGCAACGATCCAGCAGATGAAGTGGAAATGTATGTCGATGTGTTTTGTGCAAGCATGATATTGATGGTCACGTGTTAGGGAGATCGCTGATTGATTGTCTCCGTAAAGGGTTGTCGGACCGGTGAATTCCCCAAATAGCTCACCAAGCAATGATTGGAGCCAAATTGCTTCCTTTGCTGCCTGAGTTGCTGCCACGTATTCTGCTTCTGTCGTCAACAGCGCAATAATCTCCTGTTTCTTCGAGCTCCATGAAATTGCTCCCCCATCCAGCAAGAATGCATAGCCCAAAATTGCTTTCCTCTCCTCATGCATTGAGCCATCTGCATCTGAATACCCCTCTAACTCCATTGAGGATGCTCCATATGTTAACCACAGGTCTTTGGTGCCAGCAAGGTATGCGAAAACACGTTTCATGGTGTTCCAGTGTGGGACTCCTGGATTTTCAACAAACCTGGATAGAATAGCCACAGCATAGGTGATATCTGGTCTTGTGCCCAACGATGTGTACATCAATGAGCTGACAGCCTCTCGATAGGGCTTGTTTTTCATCTCAGCGAATTCTTGGGGTGTTTTCGGGCTTTGAGATGTCGAAAGGTGTGCACTGGGGTCCATGGGCATCACAACTGGCTTTATGTTCTCGAAACTGTAACGGCTGAGGATGGAGTTGATGTAGGACTTTTGGGACAAGGCTATTGTTCGGGTGCTACGATCGCGATTTACTGCTATGCCTAAAATCCAGTTAACAATCATCAATGTGTGACGCCAACGCCATCATTGACTCCCCCTCAATGTGGTAGAAGACCGCCTGGTCAACTTCACATCTCTTCATTCACAGTGGCCCCATCAAGATGCTTGAGAATTTATGATACCAATGTCGGCCGCTCTGGCGTAGCCCGTAAATTGGCTTGAGCAGTTGTAAGACAAGGGTTTTGTCATCCGTTAAGTGGACACCTGGAGGTAAGCGCATATAAATGATTTCGCCTTCCTCGAATTCACTGTTTAAGTAGGTGCCTTTGACATCGATCTGGTGGATCTCGAAATCGTGATGGGCGGCCATAGCAAACAATACGCGCATGGATGCCATCTTGGCTACTGGGGCATATGTTTCGAAGAAATCAACTCCTTCGATCTGGGAAAATCCCTGGGCAACAAGGCGTGCGTGATAGTGCGCAATTGCACCAGTGGCATCCTGTTTTATGACGAAGGTCCATCGGCACCCAACAATGTTTGCATTGGGTGGTGGTTTCTCGAGGCGCCATGTCCTGAACTTCTCCAGGACACCTTGTTCAACCTCCATTGCCTCCTGCCACCTGGGCCAGTCTGGACTCCATTTCGCCTCTGCAAGGTTTCTCGGCTCCAACCCATGAGCCTCAGCCATCTTGGCTGCCATCGCAGTTCTGGGGATTTCCTCCACGAGCTCCCCCTCGACATTCTCGGTCTCGGCACTATCCTCAACCTCCTCAATCCGTGCTTCAGGTAATGGCATTCCTCGGGGAAAAGCGGGTTGATTTCTCAGACCCTGGGCCGATCCTTTTCCGGACTGCACGTCCCTGATATACTGTGAAGGTTTTCGGATGCGTGCTGTGCATTTTTCAGGTAGCGTGGCTGGCTCAGGTTGTGGTGTGGGAGTGGGTGGATTAGGTGGCGACGGTGGCACTTGAGCATCAATAGGTGTGGTCTCGTCAAGCTGAGTATCCTCCCCCTCGAGTACCACATCGTTAACATGAGGGATAGGCACGTAAGTCTCAGAAAACTTAACATTCTGTTCAACGCCAACTGATTGCTTGTCAGGCCAATAAATTTGGTGACCCTTGCTATTTTCATTGTAGCTGACCCAACAACCCTCTTTTGCCCTCACACCAACCTTCCCTGACTTGTCATCATGCACCCAAACCTTACATCCCCATTCAGGTAACCCTTGAAGATCTGGTGGGTGACCGTTTATGGCCTCGTATGGTGTACGGCCATTAAGCGCCTTTGTCGACGTGCGGTTCTTCAAGTAAGTTGCATGTAATACTGCCTCCCCCCATAAATTACGAGGTAACCCCGCCGCCCACAGCATAGCCCGAACTTTCTCCATCAGGGTACGGTTCAGCCGCTCCGGGACACCGTTCTCCTCAGGTGTATCATGCACTGTGAGTTTGCATGCTGTACCTTTCTCATCTAGGTACGCAATGAGCTCCTTTGACATGTATTCCCCCCCGCGATCAGAATGCAAGCATGCTATCCCAACTTTGAGATGAGTCTTCACCCACGCCTCAAAGGTTTTGTACGCCTCGAAGATGTCTTTTGTCTGGAGCAAGAAAATGGTTGTCCATCAGCTACAGTTGTCTGTGAAGCTGACGAAGTACTTCCGCCCTCCAAGCGAAGCAACCTGGGCTGGCCCCCATACATCAGACCAAATCTCTTGACTGAATGTGTCTGCTCGCTTCCCCTCGCGCTCCTTAACCATCTTGCGATGAACTAGCTTAGCTTTGACACAAGCTTTGCACTCCTCTGGTTCATCTGAGTTGACAAGGGTGAAACCTGTCACTATTTTCTTTGTGACAAGTTCTCAAGCAGCACGTGGTGCAATGTGGCCCATAAGACGATGTAAGTCCATGACTGTGACTTCATGGGGCTTGGCAAAATGTGCTGATGGGTGCTCGAGCTCACAAATAACTCGATACAATGCCTGCCATTTTGGAATGATCCCAACAAGTTCCCCGCTCCCCCTGTGGATTTTGCAACATCCGTTACCGAATAAGCAAAGATACCCGGCGTTGTCAATTCGACCTATCGACACTAGTGTTAAGCCAATGGATGGTGTATACAACACAGAGGTGAGGTGGATTTTGGTTGAGGCAGAGCCGTTAGGAACTGAAATGATCACATCTCCAATTCCATCAGCTGTAAATTCCTGCTGATTCGCCGCAGTCATCATCTTGGGCATAGTGGAGTGAAAAGTCACAAAATCCTCTCAGATCGGTGTCATGTGGTGACTAGCTCCAGAATCATACAGATCCCAAAGCTGACCATGTGTAAGTTTAGATGGTTGGGCCATCAATGCGAGGCTTCTTGAAGATGCGTAAAAGGGCTTGCTCCATACAGCGTCAAATTCGGCAACTAATGCTGGCACATCCATTGAGGTAAGAGGATCATCATTATCCTCTACTGTGCTATTGGCAGCTACTTTGTCGGCAACCCACTGGACAATGTGAGCTTCCCGGAACTCGACATCTCCATCATCCTCTTCATCTAGCTCGAGAATCCCAGCTATATCAGGATCCTCGTTGTCGGGTAAGTCATGTCTAACGTTCATGTCTCGACACTGGCCAACCCTAATCTCCACGAAGTGGTGTTCGCTTGTGGTTTGATTGTCGCTGCCCTGCACAGACAACAGATTGGGAGGTTCAAGATCAGGAAAGTCAATTGGATCACCATTATCCGACACCATATTCCAGGCACGTGGTGGATCTAACGCCCATAATGCGCCATCATAGACTGGATCAACGCCACTGCTTTTGAGGCATGCAACAATATTCTCAAGATCAAATACACTCCATGCACCTGCAACCTCGTCAAGAGTTGCAGAAGTGGCAGCATTTGCTGTGTTCGAAGGACCTGCAGCTGGTTTCGGCTTCCCGCCAGATGAATTCCCCTTTGCATTCGGGGCCTTCTGATCCTTTGACTTTTCGTCAGGCTTGGGGCTTGGGCATTCATCCTGCTTGTGGCCTTTACCTCCGCAGTTCCAGCAAACCCCAATGGGCTTATGTGGGCCTTTCCCCTTGCCACCTTTTCCTCCCCCGGTTTTTGAACCAGGTTTCTCACTCGAAATTGTGCTCGCTGCCACTCCCATGTCTTTTGGTTTCGTGGGCTTACTGTCAGCCTTCCGATCATACTCCTCTAATGCCAACAACATCATTGCTTCAGCTGACATCTCCAAGAGTTTTGAGTTGTTGATGCAGCGGCTGCACTTGCATGTTGAACCATCGCAATAGCCTTCGTATTTGCTGATATCTGAGCCACAAAGGAAGCAAGGTGTGAAGGCAGGAAGTTGATTATGAGGGTTCGGTAATCATTATCTGAGATTTCGACATCAGTGTTCAGCAAGGTCTCATATTCGACACGAACACGGTCCAACTCTGTATGAAGGTTCGCTCCAGGCGTGTAGCGCATAGCCATGAATTTAGAGTGCATATTCGAGCACACTAGCATGCTTTTCTGGGTGAATTCGTGAACAATTGCAGTCCACATTAAGGCAACGGTATCCTTCCGCATATACTTGGTAAGAGTTGAGTCTGCTAACTTCTGTGAGAGAAGATACATCACGGTGTCTTCCTTCTCTTGCCACACAGATAGAGCCACAGTCTCCGCAGCAGTGGGAGGGTCCGTTACTGTAGGCTTTGCAGCTGTTCCATCGAAATGGCCAAATACCCTCTTCTGTCATACAGCAATAATAAAACGGCATTGGAAGGTGGCCCAGTTCTTTCCAGCAGCATCGAGCTTCTCCACGGCTGTGGTAAAGTCAGACATCGAGACAGGGGTAGCAGTAGTGGTCATCGTGAATTGATTGTGAATGAGTGAATTGATTAATCAAGCACATAGATAAATCAATGAATGTGAAGTTGAGACTTTGTTTCCGGAAATTTAAGGAAGGGCAGGGCCCATAACCTGTAAGAGTGTTGCGAGCTGTAAAGAGTATGGCTCAGCTCTACACTCGACGAGTGGTAGAAAGTCTGTATATTACCTGTAAAGAGTACGGCTACAGGTAATAGTAAGTACAATGTCTATTGGTAAATACAGGAAGGATACTCACCTCAGCTCTACACTCAACAAGTGGTAGAAAGTCTGAGGGAATGTATCCGTAATTGATACAAGTATAAGTGAAGTGGATACACGGTGGTCACGGCAACGGATGTGATCATAAGTACTAAAAATAGATAAATGAACAACGAACTTGGGTACCATAGATTGTATGCTCCAACACATATATGGGCTATACAGCATTGCACATTAAAAATGAACTTACCAGGAACATGATGGGGCCTTGAGTTTTGCCACTGATGCTTGGACATTGCCAAATCATAAAGCCTATGTCACTGTCACAGTCCACTTTGAGGAAAGGGCATTTTCAATGCTCCTCGACATTGTTGAAGTTGCCAGATCACACTCAGGGCTAAATCTTGCAGCTGCATTTGCAAAGATTCTCGATGACTTTGGTATTGCAGACAAGGTGAGTTTCTGATCTCAATAAGAATAAGAATTGCTCTGCTCACTTGAAGACTAGATCCTCAGCATTACATGTGATAATATGACCAACAATGACACTATGATTGATAAGCTTTGTGCTCTTCTTGTGGCATTCCCAGATGCTGAAAATCAAATGTGCTGCTTTGCACATATCATCAATCTCATTGCTAAGACTGTTATCCAACAATTTGACATACTGAAAGCACAAGAGGATGAGATTGTTGATGGGGCCTTGAAGGAGTTATGAGTGCTCACAGGAGATATTGACATCAAGGAACTTCTGATGAAAGCAGATGCAGCCAAGGATGATAACAATAAGGAGGAGGAGGATGATAATGAAGAAAGCTGGGTAGACAAGTGTGGGGAGATGTTAGAATTTGAGGCAGAAGAGCTTGCTGTGGACATGCAGCCTGTCCAAACAATGTTGGTGAAGGTATGTTTCAGCATCTATCACATCAGTGTCAACTGTCAAATGTACTACTCACCAATGGTTACTTTAGCTCTGCAAGACAGCATATGCAATCAAGAACTCAACAACACTCATCCTCCCAAAGTGGTTCTCCACACTTGGTAAAATCAAGCTCCATGAATGCATGATGCTGTGCAATGTAAATACCAGATGGACCTCAACTTATGACATGCTTGTGTTCAAGTTTGCCCTCCAATATTGGGAAGTGCTCAATGTCATCACTGGTGATCATGACATGAAGCTGAGGCAATATGAGATGAATGCTGAGGAGTGGGATGTAGCTCAGCAGCTATTCACAGTGCTAAAGGTGAGTCTTACAATTCTCATTCTTCAGCTTTATTTTTTCCAGGTTTTCAAGGATGCTACCCTCTTCTTCTCATGTGATGGCACTCCCAACATCACAACTGTCATCCCCACAATGGACCAGATCAATGAGGTGCTCCCTACCAATGCCCTTGACAAACAGTACTTGATTTCAGTATAGGCCATGCTTGCAATGGGAAAGAAGACATTGAACCAATATTATAGCAAAACTGATTTTTTCAATGTGTAAAGGATTGCCATGATTGCATATCATGTGTACATTGATCTATCCACATCAAAATTCACCCTTCTGCCAGTTCTCCATCCTCGATACAAGCTCCAATACTTCCAAAATGCTGGTTGGTCAGAAGAATGGGTAATGACTGCACTACAGATTAGTGTTGCTGCAGTTCTGAGTCAACTAAATTGTATTTCACATTTTCTGAGCATGGGAGTGTGAATCATGTCTCTTGTAAGAGAACAGAAATGTAGCCAATGACAATGCGCACATTTCTGTTCTCTAACACAAAATGATTGGACCAATAGTAGCGGTCAAACATGACGATTCAAAATGTGGTTCACAAGGCAATTCACACACCGATTCAACATCGTGAATCGTTATTGAATCGCCCATTTACTCTGACCATCAAACTTTTTTCATACAATTCATGGGCGATTCAATGGTCAGTTCATCCACTACCCTAGTGCAAGCATACTAGTAACTATACAAATTGAAATGCTACCACCATCTCTGGGCCAAAGGCCTCGACATGATCATGATAGTTACTGCACTCAGGCTAGCATGAAGCAAGCAGTACAAACAATCATGCAGTTTGAGTGCTGTCAGATCTTCTATCAAGCTATACTTAGGTGGGTCACGACTACTAGTAGCTCGAGACTTCTTTTCATATTCTCAACATATTCTACTCAATTAATAATCCAAGGAACAGGCTCATAAAGTATCAGGATTGAGGGCACAACATGTTAATCTAATTGAAAATGTAGTACTTATGTAACTAAGCTCACCAGCAAGGTGGCAGGATGTTGAATCATCAGGGAGTGAATCGCGATTCAAACAGTTGAACTGCCTCCGGAGGCGATTCAATGATTCAAAAATTTTGACGATTCAAGCGATGTTTTGAGTTGTTGAATCATCCTCTGAATCACCCTCTTGAACTGCCGTTGAATTGGCATGTTTGACCGCTACTAATATATCATGTGTTATTTATGTTAAGCTGCAAGGATGCTGTAAAGGTTTGATCCTTTACTAGAACAACCCCCCCAACCTTATCAAAACCAACCAACAGAGTATGACCCAATATATATAGGCAAACTAAGTAGTGTATGGTAAATGATGAGGTTAAGCCCAAAGGGCTTGCTCCTTCATAGCTAAAGTAGTGGTAGTATTCCTAATCTTAGAATGAGATTGGTCAAGCACAGGGGTGCTCGACTATCTCTTAGATGAATAAGTACTCAATGATAGAGTTTTCAATCCTAAATGATCTTTGTTAGCGAAATGCATGTTGATGCATTGTGATGTGGCAGCACAGCCACTTGACATGTTGTGTCATCATGAGGTTTCTTGATGCTCAGGGTGTCCTACCATGTCATCAGGTGTTCTTCTGGTCACAGGGGTACCATAGAATGAACTAGGGACATGATAGGGAGCAGTAGAAACAGTAGGAACAGTACAATAGTGGGAATGAGAATTCCCTCCATGCAGGTATGTATTGGGAGGATCAGGAGTTCCTCTAACAGATACAGAGTAAGAACTAGGTATCATATCTAGCTATGAGTATGAGGAGTAGCTAGGGAAGCTTTCCTTCAATGCTAGAATACAGTTAAAACAGCAATAAGAGATTGCTGAGTGATGAGCTGGCAACTGAGAAGAGGGCTATGGCTTGAACTAAGCTATAGCTTCTATAACAGGGCCTTGTGGGGGTTCAGAACAGGCTATAAGAGAGCTTAAGAAACTTTCTTGGAGCACAGAATAGCTGAAACAGGCAGCAAGGTGATATTGAGCTGGCAGAGGAACTGAGACAGGGCAAGCTACAGTCCCAGGGAGAGCAGTGTCAACTAGTGATGCCAACAGCCCAGCTTGGGGCTGTCGGGCTGCTGAGCTGGGCCGTTTTTGGGCTAGCCAGAGCCGGTAAATCAGCCCTAGCTCAGAGCCGGCTTGAGCTGGCCTGAGCCAATAGAATACCTCCAAAAAGATTGGCAAGGGTTGGGTCTCTAAAAACGTCACAAAACACTTAATGTGCACTAGTATATATTCCAAACATTAATTTGACCCTACATTACCATACCCAGCCACCAGAAGCCAGGTGACGATTTCCAGCAACATTGTTTGTTTGAATTCTCCATCAGTAAATATAGCCAAATAATGTGGGGTTAATCACCGATCGACGGTGCAGGGTGTTTTTTTTCCATACTTATTGTACATATACCTTGTAGTCAGTTTAGAAGTGTAAATGGAAGGGTGGGACACCACGTAGTGCCAGCAGAAATACACCCAACCTTCTTTAGAAATTTTTGGTCGGCTTAGCTGGCTCAGGGCCGCCCAGGGCAGCTCAGGGGCCAAAAAATCGGCCCAGGCACCTGAGCCGAGCCAGGGGCGAGCTGAGCCAGGCCTTGGCATCACTAGTGTCAACCAGGGGTAGCTTGAGAGAGTAGGCTACAGGATATGTATCCTGATAGGCCAAGAGATAGCAAGGGAAGGGTACCAGCAGGAGTGGAGGGACTGACAGTCACAACAAGTGAAACTGTGAGCTGGCAGTCACAGAAGTGAAACTGCTGGGGATTAGATAGCTGTTGGGAAGCTATCTGGGGTAGGAATGGGTATAGAGAAGGATAAAGCAGAGTAGGAGAGTAGAGAGAAGCAGAGAGTAGCAGAGTTTTGTTGAAAGCAGAGAGTAGACTGGTAAGCTTAGTGAGATTGTATATCTGGGCTTACTCAAAAAAGTGTAAAGGTTGGATCCTTTACCAGAACAACCCCCCCAACCTTATCAAAACCAACCAACAGAGTATGACCCAATATATATAGGCAAACTAAGTAGTGTATGGTAAATGATGAGGTTAAGAGGTGCTACCTTACATAATCACAGTATCCAGACATATATGCAACAATACCAAACAACTCTAATCCACCAGAACCCCATAACCTGCCTATACCCTAGAGGGTATAAGAAGTAAGTGTAATATCTGTTACAAATGTACTAATCCAGTGAATGCTACAGTTACTTCTCTTTACTCCAAGTTCAATATATTTCTGTAAGAGCAACCTTACAGCATTGGCATAAAGTCCAGTAGACTTTTCAAAGGGAAATAAAAGATTTCTCTAAGGTTTGGAGTGTAAGATGTGGGCATCTAAATATGTACATGCCCCATTGTTCACTACACACAATTTCTGCATGCATTGAAGTTTGATTAAGCAGGAGCATCAAAGCCATGTCTGCAGTACCATTGCAATTGCCATTGTTGCTGAGACATGCAGTTGTGAGTGTTATCCTTCACCTATATTGTACCATCAAGTGAGTGCTGATGTGATTTTTTTACCAGCTTTCACCTGCATCCCAGCAATTTTGAATGAATATCAAACCACTGAGCTGAATGTTCAGACTAGTTGTTCCAACAGATTTACCTGGTACAGATACTAGAAGAGATTGTACAGAAGTCTGAGACCTTAGAATTGGTCATCCCCTTGCAATTTCTTTTTGATCCCCATATAGCATAGCAATCCAGAGAATGATATAGTCACTTCTTTTGACTACAAGTTCCCCCTCAATATGTCAGTACTTTACACTCCCCCCCCTAGTCCGAGCGGAGTCCGC
>QLOJ01005347.1:0-13333 GCA_003313625.1 Tricholoma saponaceum
GAGTATTGTGTAATGATGTCGTAGACACCTTCTCTCCATACGTCTATGTATTTCTTCAAGTACCGGGCTACATCCTCCTTATCACGGTCTGTCATTGTGCGGGAGACAATAGTCGTGGTTTCGATGTTGCTGTCACTGGCACTAAGAGGTGTCTGGGCTGCTGGAACATTGCTGTTGATGAGACGATTAATATCACGAGCAATAGGCTCCAGTGCCCCCGCAAGACAAGTCAGACGACCAGTGAGGAAGGCAAGGGCGAGCTGCTCCTCGCTGGACACTGTGTCATCTGTCGGATTTTCTCCGTGCGCAGACGGGGACGGACCATGGAGAAACTCGCCAGAACCGAACGCGTCCATTTTTCGGAGGAAATTGACAGCTTTCCACAATGCTGGCAATTTTCGATTTGGTTCATGCAGCGTTGCGAGAAGAGACAGTAACATCTGTGTAATGGAATGATGAACCTCCGCCTTTATCGAGGTGAGTATAAGAGGCGCTTCTGGTCCCAAAGACAAGGATGCCGCATGGTTGGCGAGGGAGAGTGCTTCTGAGAAGTACCCGTTCCGCACGCAGGTATCAATAAACAGAGGTATATCGAATAGATCTTTGATTTTGTCGTGTTGCTCAAGTACAACCCGTGCCTTGCTTCTATCCTGCAATACCGCGTCTGTGCGTGCGTGCCAGGCTGCAGCCGACTCTTCAAGTGCAGGGAGACTGTTAGTAAGTAGGGCATCAAGAGAGGACGATAGAGAGTCTAGGGAAGATGTTAGGGCATTGGTAGTGCTGTGTAAAGAGAGAAAAGTCGGGTAGGAGGTGTGTGTGAGGGAGGTAAGGCTTGAGGTGAGGTGGTGGGCTTGAGTTTGGAGTGTAGTGGGTTCTGAGAGGAGATCTGAGAGTGATAGTGCTGTGAGATGGGAGAGATAGGCCTGAGAGGACGGGGAAGACGACGACGACAGGATGTCCGCCAGCGGGTCGTCCTGGTCCATGTTGGTTACGACGATGAATCGAGCTCAGTCGACGTCGCAGCCTCGAGCTCAGTTGACAAGCAAATTCAATTATTTATAAACAATTCCACTATAATACAAGTACCTTTACAGTACTCAGGTAGTCTGTTTTCCACCAAGTATCTTGCACTGCAGAATGTCAACGCACACTGAGAGTAAGTGGTTCAAGTTCAACAAGTTGAGCAGCTGAATGTCCATGCGAATGGAGGAAGAGTTGAATTCAAGGTCAATTTTCAAGTTCTTTGCTAGTATATCGGTTAGTACACGCGCCTGTCATGATAAGTGGTGCGCGCGAAAGCTGGGTTCGACTCCCAGGCAGAGAGTGTCATTCTACTAAGCCAACCATTGAACAAAATTTTTCTTTTGTTGCTGCATACCGTTTCTTCAATTTTTTGGAAGCAAGCCTTTGATTCTAGACACATGGAACTCAATAATACTGGTTGAAGAGACAAAATTACAGATAACAGAAATAGGTTCTGCTGAATAGAGGTCTATAAATATCAAAAATTTCGATCAGAAGCCAGGGTCGAAGTTCCAAGTTTATGCTTTCTTTTGTAAAATTAAGTGCATGTGAGCGCCCATTCAAGGAGTCATTGTATTTTTGTGGCGATCCCATGAGATCCCCGTGTGACGAAAGCATGTTTGAAGAGGTTTGAAGGTTCAATTCCATCCGGTCAACATAAGATGCTGCGCATGGCGTTACCCGCACATTGGAGCCGCGGAGTATTTACGGAAAACATGTTGAATGCCGAGTCGACAGGTACGATACGCGAACTTTTCAGGGCTGCTAAACTCGTTCCACACATATAAGGTACAGCAAAAGAAATTTAAAAAAGGGGCAGGTTCGGAGGAATTAAGTCTACGGTTGGAGCATAACTAATGGTCCGATCTCCTCTTGAAGGTATTATCCGAAGCAGAACAACAAAAGAGGAAAACACAAATTCGAAGGTCTATCAGCTCAGTCCGACGAAACGCAGATAAATGCCCACAACTGAAGCACGCTCCTGCGCGCTTGTCACGAAGCGCCCCTGACGCCACACTTCATAACGCCACACCATGCTACCCATGGAAAAAAAAAAAGACACGCACATATTACTTCCGCACTTCGAATCAGAAGAGAGACAACATACCTCCCTGACAGTTGACTGAGACGAAAAAAATGGGATTGAGCGATGTTTTTTCAACCGACGTGTTCCACCAACTACCTGGATCGCTGGTAAGGGTTCATCGGACACATTTGTACCTGGATCACCAAGTGGATCTTCGGCCATCATAGTATGTTGGTGCATGATAACTTGAAGGGACGCGGGCGACGACGAAGTTGGATCGCCTATCCGCTGATTCAAGACGGGATGGTCCAAAAACGGGACAGGGTGCTTGCGTCCTAGTGGTGTACGCGCCGGTTTTTCAGACATTACAGGAGTATCAACACCCAAGAAAGTTGGCCGCGGCATCGATGGAAGGTCAGCGTGCATTGTTATCAGCTTGGAAGCAGACGACGGAGGTGAGCTAGTAGAAGGGGAGCAGGAAGGTTCAACAGGGAACGGATATGGAGTCGCTGTAATGAACGTCTCGCCTATCTTCTCATTTTGACGTCGCCGGCGGAAATGAAGGAACAGAAGGATGGATACGGCAAGTACGAGAAATGCAGCACCTATGCAACCACCGATCAGTGCAACAGTCTTGGTGGATCTATAGATTCATGAATATCAAAGTAGGCGGGTTACGAGGTCAACTAACTCTGATCCCCCAGAAACTGATGCTCCAGGTACAACTTGAGTGCCAGTTGTGGGCGCCGGGGAGCTGATGGAAGTATCCTGTGTGCTCTGGGTTGTGAGGGAGGTTGAAGTACTTGACCCGACATCCGAGTTGGACGTCGTCGTGGCCGTGAATGAGACTTCGGATACCCCCCCGTCTGTTGCTGTTCCATCAATAACTCGGACAGCGTCAGATCTGAAATTAAACGGATGGAGGTTAGTCCAACTGGACCTTTACATGTACGAAAAATTCCTAACTCGCTAGGCGCTGAAGGGCTCCCTGTGACATTGGGAGTGGTGCCTCGATCATCAGTGCTCAAAGTGAGTGAGACTGTACCCGAAGATGTCAACGGAATACTGCCGCCGCTGACGCTAGTCTGAGCATTAACAAGATTTGCAGTGAACGGTGGGCCGCCCCCAGTGCTGACTTTGGGTGGGGTTTGTCCATTTCCAGCTCCAGCAGGAGCAGGAGCACCAGTCAACAGCGTAATCACTGGCCGGGATGCAGAACTGCTCAGTATAGTAGTTGACGAACTATTCCCTTGCCCGCTGCTTGGCCCCCCACCAACAAGAATAATTGTAGGAGTCGGGGAGACAGTGTCGTTGCCTTGAACGACTCCGCCGACGGGTATTGGCTGCGGAATCTCCGAATCTAAGCCCCCCCCGATAGGACTTGTCGCGTTGAAATTCGGTGCTATGGGAAAGAAAATTAATCCCAGAACGCGTCGGCCCCATTTACAGACTTACAGCTACTGTCGATATCGTGCGATCCGGGGGGTGAAGGGGGGGCCCTGGGCGTCCTTCGCGTCGGGGTGCAACCGGTGATTTTGGAAGTCGAAGAATCGGCGCATTTCGCACTGCGTATGGCAAGCCTCACTGGAAAGAGCCGTGTCGTTAGATTTCATATCGAGACATAGATAAGTAACTAGGTGGAGCACTTACGTTTGGTCTGTGAATTAATTTCTGGGAACCTGTCGGTGAACTCCACTGGTGGAGAAATAGCATCGGTATTAAAAGTTACCACCGCTGTCCCCGGAGCGCCTGTACAGATTGTGTAAGACTCTGCCCTGATCGTGAACGGAGAAGCGTAGGCCGGTCCGAAGGGTACATGTACTTTAGCAAGAATAGTTAACGAACTCACCGCCAGGGACGGATGCCAAGGCCCTGTCTTTGGCAGGAAGGTTAACAAGTCGCCTCCAGGACGAAAGACTCAATGGAGCCATTAAAAAAGAAGGACGAAAAGAAAGTGAGGGAAAGGGATGGTGATGGCAGAACAGACCAACAGCGAGCCATCATCATAGCGTCGATACTAAAAGTACTATGATGACCGCTCGACAGTGACCAGCCAGTGCAGAATGATATCGGTTACCACACGCAGAGATCCGGGGTCTTACTTCGACTTTATGGCCATCTCTGATTGAAGGTTACCAATCATTGCCTCCAAATTCCAATAGACTTTCTTTGAATACTCTATTCTCAGTGGGCTTGAATGCATACCTATGCATACATTCACACGCAGAAGACATTACGATTAGACGTCCTGTTGCGGTCTTTAAAAAGACTTCAAAACATGTGCATTTCGAGTATGACCATGTGTAATCTGTCATGGACTTGTCAGGCGATTTCCTTATATATGAATTTGACTCACTGGGAAGGAAACGACGTCAGCGGAGCGAAATAGGCGCAGATAGCAAGGGAAATAGTTTCGAAAATCTCAGACGAGGAACAACCAACATTTTGAGGTGGTGATGAGATGACGTATAGGCCAACTTGGGGAAAGTGTCGACATCTATCCTATACACTCTTTATGATAGAGAAAAGGGGCACTTGTCCAGCATCTGACATCATGTCAATCCTTATCTTGCCAGCCGCGGTTGCAAAGAGTCAGCCGGATCCGAGACGCAACGAGCTTGAGGTTAGTTATAGTTCACGATCTCAACGGGGAAGTTTGAACTTGATCGAATGGTTGACGTGAAGAGGTGCATGCTTCGACTCGACGAAATCGAAAAGAGTACCATCTTCAGACGCAAGAGTATTAGAAAAGATTACCCGGATAGCGCGAATCGGAAACCTCCGGTCTTCTAGCATACTAACTCCATTCCAGTGAGCGCGGAGTCGCCATCCTTTCGGTTCACACTGGCCATACTGGAATTTAATAACTTTGTTTTCAAGCATGAGAGAACTTTGACAGACTTGAGCCGTACCTGCGCAATCCCTGGAGAAACTTCCAATGGAAAGAAAAATACCAATAAGTCTAGCGGGCAAGGTTATAATAGGCCCGAAATAATAATTAGTAGACCCTGGAACTAGATTTTCCGTCATGGAAAGTGAGCTATGTATGGCAAAGGGCCACTGTTCCACGATTTAAGGTGTCCCCAATTGCAAGGACGAGCGGTTGTCCAGACAACAAAAACGGGAAAAGGAGCGAGATCATTTGAGAACATCGAGATTGCAGGTTCACAAAGCGGCGATCCCGATACGATCAACTCACGTGGTACACCCAATGTAATTAATAGAAGCTTCGATTTCTTCTCTCTAGTCCTCTTATATACTTTATGTCACTTTCTAAACTACCACCATCGTTCTCGTTATAATCGTCGGTTTATTCCCTTATCCCTTTGCCAGCTCTCCGACGTGCAAATGGCAAAAGTAAAGTCTGAACATACTCGTCGTCGTTCTCTTTCAGATCCCCTTGCTGCCGCTCTTCTTCCACCACCAAATGAGTCACCTGTTCAACGAGAAATACGACTCAAGGCTGAGACAGAGGCGAAGAAGGTCAGCGAAGGCATTGACGAAATGATCAGGCGAGAAAGGAACGATAGAAAGAAGTCCAAGGCAGAGGTCAACGTACTACTTCTCGGTCAGTCGGAATCTGGTAAAAGCACAACCCTGAAACGTGAGTACCGTTCGTTTACTTTCAATTTCCCGTCTTGGATTGTCGGAATGGCCTTGGAGATTTTGGATTGGTGGTATCGGCGGGTGTGCCTCTCAGGGACGCCCGAATGTCAACTAGCCTCGTGAGTTAGCATTCCATTTACTTTTTCCATTCTACTCACGCTACAACTTCAAGCTCTCACGTGTGTCCTCTTCCCGACGTGCCGCGTCGACATTCACGTAAAATTATTTTCATACTACTAGAAACTTGATTGTGGGTTAAGTGAAGACTCTTGTCACCTACATTTAACATGCATTTCGCGCTTTCGTCACTGCGGTCTTGTGGCTATTGTCTCAACATCACTGACATGGCATCATTCAGAATTTCAGCTCTTGCACTCGCCGTCTGCTTTTCATGCGGAGCGTATCGCATGGCGAGCGGTAATTTATCTGAATCTAGTCCGATCTATCACAAGGTAATTTATGGCACCCGAAATAACCCTTGGACGTTCTTAGGACTTATCAAGACTTCTCGCAGAATTCTAGATGCCCTATCACCGGAACCTGATAATATCGACGACCACGATGATGCTGATTGGACAGAAACAGCCTCCGTCATCATTACCTCAAGTGGTAGACCTCCCTCCGCTATTAGTGGCACTAGGGTCCCAAATTACGAGTCATACAGGTCTCGCCTTGAACCACTGGTTGGTTTAGAAGATCGTCTAGCACGTCTGCTATCTTCTCCGGATGAGGATGAACCTACACATCTTCCATCACCATCGTCTTTTCCCAGATGGGATTCTCACAGTCCTTTTAATATGCAACAGGACGGGGCCACTCCCACTACTCCAAACGGCAAACCTGCCATCACCGCCAGCAGAAGGCCGTCCCCCACGATCTATATCCCCCAGAAAAGCCAATCACATGGCTCCCCTGTGTCTCCTGTTGGTAACGGTTCCGCATCCGGTTATTCCTCTTCCCCCAGCCCCAGTAGTTCCAAATCTGGTAGCAGGGAACTCTCCGTACGCGCGTCTACCA
Organism: Tricholoma saponaceum; assembly: GCA_003313625.1. Classification (NCBI taxonomy): domain Eukaryota; kingdom Fungi; phylum Basidiomycota; class Agaricomycetes; order Agaricales; family Tricholomataceae; genus Tricholoma; species Tricholoma saponaceum. Next base: position 6,674 of record QLOJ01005347.1, read on the forward strand.
ACTGGAAAAAGGCGTTTGCTCTTGGCGGAAAGTCCAAGAGTCCTAAGAGCGCCCATTCCGGCGAAATCGAGGGTTGGTGGGAAGATCCAGAGGACCCTGTGCATACTCTCAATGCTCTTGCACCTGCAATGTCGGAGCTTTGGCGAGACCCTAAGGTCAGGCAGCGACTCCGCGAGAAAAGAATACGACTGGAGGAGAGCAGTGGTTTGTGAGTATCAGGCGCCCATCCCGTTTTAACTACTAACACACATGCTAATTTTATGATGTGCAGTTATCTCAATGAAATACCTAGGATCACGGCCAAGAAGTACATACCTACGGATGGTTCGTTTTGCCTCCGCAGCTATGCTACTCTTCTAATAATTTCAATTTTCCAGCGGATGTTCTAAAAGCCCGACTTAAGACAACGGGAGTTGTCGAACACACCTTTATAGTCACCTCTGGCAGCAACCGCGGCGTAGAATGGAAAGTCTTCGACGTTGGCGGCGCTCGAAATCAGCGACAAGCTTGGGCACCCTATTTTGAAGATGGTGGGTAACTTGGTCGCCGAGTGGTAACAATTGGCACCTTCTGTTACTGACAGTCGGTCTCCTGCTATATTTAGTAACCGCGATCATCTTTCTTGCCCCCATCTCAGCATTTGATCAGGTCAGTTTCATTCTATCAGAATATCACGGATCAGTTTACTTATCTTGTGTATTAGGTTCTGACAGAGGTAATCTGCCTAGAGACCACTTCACGTATTTCCGATTACTCAAAGTTATTCTGATACAGGACCCGAAGGTGAATAGATTGGAGGACTCACTGATACTATGGAAGGCGGTTGTGTCCAACAAACTACTTGCCAATGTGAACATCGTACTGTTTTTGAACAAGTGCGATCTTCTGCAGGTGTGGGCTTTTCTCTGACTTGTCAATTTCGTCTGTCTAACCGGCAATGTTTCAACAGACCAAGTTGGCGGCGGGGGTAAGGCTGAATCAACATATGGTATCGTACGGCGACAGGCCAAATGACTATGACTCCGTTTCAAAGTGTAGGCACTGTCCCTTTCCTTATCTGATCCAAGAATAATTCTCATGCGCGTGACGGCAGATTTCCGGCACAAGTTCGGTGCCCTTCATCAATCGTACACGCCCAACAAAGAACGTGAACTTTACAGTGTGTATCCGCTACTCCTGACATCCTATACGCATACTGATGTCTGCGACAGTTCATCTGACGGCGGTCACAGATACGCGAAGAACGGCTATGATCATACAAAGCGGTATGTTTAGAATACCAATACATTTTTCCCACTTATATTTTTTTCCGCCAGTTCGGGACATCCTAATCAAAACCAACCTCCGAAACATGAAGCTCATGTAACAGACACTGAAAACCCAACCCCACCTCCCTTTCGTATATTTTACTTCGTCGATGATGCTCAAGCTTATACTGTTTTCTCTCCCTCATCGTCAAGCATTCACCTTTAATAACATGCACTGTATCCTTCACCTTTGCCCCATATCTTCTCTATCTCAAATCATTTCCAAGCACTACTACATTCAATTCATGATCATTCAAATTCTCGCATCATCGCAATTTTTGCTTCTTGCTTTCGTCGTTCGATCTACACTACCTGCTTTTTCCCCTTTTCTCTCGCTTGCTTTCTTCTTGTATCTATACAACGCATGCTATGATCTTTCTATAATGCTTTTTAGTAATTACTCTACACTATTACAACAGTCGGACATCATGATTCTCTTATTATAATAGTCATTCTTTGGCCGTTCCAGTCGGACTCGGATCGTTCTTATACACTGATAGTTCAATTCGGAAGTGAGAAAGCTTCTTCTGCCCCTTCTGTCACTACAAATACGGTTCAATCAGGGTTGAGCATGTACCACGAGATTTTATCGATTGGTAACGGACTCGGACGTTGACGGAGGGAAGCACGTTTAAAATAGGCTCCTCATCAAATATCGTTAGAATGCTTGGTCGAATCGTATTTTACAATCGAACCATTTTAACGTTGAAAACTACATTACCTTCAAGTGCGTCTCATAGGACCCTTCCGACGCTGAGATCGGCCGCATTACTCCACACCACTCGCCCAACAATGTCTACCCCAAAAACCCACGATTCTCTCTCGATCGTCTCCACCAGCAGTACGTGATCACGTACTAATAGGCTGTAGCCCCGTCGGAGAATGGCTAACTCGAAAGTGTATTCACAGGCGCCCCAGCAGCGATTGGACCCTACTCGCAGGCAATCAAAGCTGGTGACCTCCTCTTCTGCTCGGGATGTATCCCTCTTGATCCAGCCACGATGAATGTTGTCAGCGGTGGGGTTGAGGAGCAGACCGAGCAGGCACTTAAGAACCTCAAAAGTGTTGTAGAAGCTGGTGGCTCGGAGTTGGGGAAGGTTGTCAAAACTACTGTTAGTGTAACCTCTGCCACAATCGTGATTTATGACCAGGCTGAATGCGACTGTGCTATGGTCAGGTATTCCTGAAGTCAATGAACGACTTCGTCGTTGTGAATGGGATCTATGCCAAGTTTTTTGGTGATCACAAGCCTGCCAGATCGGCTGTAGAGGTCGCGAGACTACCTAAAGATGTGTTGGTCGAGGTCGAAGCAATTGTTAGGTGTGTGTATAACTCTCAATTTCGCCAGCTCGTTACTGATCTTGATTTTGGGAATGATAGTTTGAAGTAACTTGCACGATGAGAACGCTGAGCTTAGAAGAGCAATGGATGTGCATGATAGCGAAATGACAATCCCTGCTCAATTGGCGACATCTTCCTGGCTTGACTGCGATACATTGCAACTCGTACGATCTGCGAAGCGAGTATGCCGTCAGTTGTAACGAAGAAGTAAAACTACAGACTAAAGACAGAAATGGTGGGAACAACAAGGTGAAGTAGAATTTGGAAGGCCAGGATTGGTGGTTAAAATAGCTGGCGGTCATCATGAAAATGCCACCTGAGTTACTTCGGACAAGAGCAGGCCAAGACTTGCCATGATCATCTTTCGTCGGACTTGGATGGGCGATGCGCGTACGACGACGGTCAAAGCTCAGAACACATCCATGAGATAAGACGCGGGCCCAAGCCTCCACGGGAAACATCTGTGATCGGGACCAGTGGTGACTGGGACTAGAATCCGTAGCGGATGGTAGGAACGTGTCGGAGGGACAGGTGTTCGTACTTATTGGTAATGAGGACCTCAGGAACCTGGCAGGCGGTGTGATACAATAAGCGTGGTTGATTGCGGTCAATGAGAATTGCATAGCGATTCATCTCTGGTGTGTGGGGAAGCAAGCACAAGCTGGGAACTACCGTGGCAAATCTACGATGGAATTTGCACGATGATCTTACTTAAAGAATGAAACGACCGCAGACCATGGACAATAATACCAGGATAAGAGTCTCAGCAAAAGAAAATTATAGAGGTTCGTCGCGATATCTGAAATCTGAAAAATGATGGGCATGTGCGAGCGCCGGATGTGAGTATCAGAATCGACTATGTGTGTATGGAACGATGCAGCGACAAATCAAACAAGCAGTCGGAGAAATATCTAGGACATGCACCACGCAATGCCTCTGCATAAATGTGTTACTGAGCAGATATGTGCGCCAAGCATTTAAAATGCCAAGGAAGACCCATGTGTGCGCATGATGATATAGTGCGACGAAGGCGCCCGACAACTAAGTCCAGGGCCGAAAGATATACCAAATAGAAGGAGAAGTATGGAAGGAGGGAAGAGATGAGATGGTTGACAGAAAGGAGTAAAGAAAGGATTCAAGTTAATAGAGCCACTGAAAAATCCTAGTTTTTTGGGGCGGATGAGTCGCGTCGCGGCAGTCGTGCTTGTCAGGGTGAATCACAATGCCATGATTTGTGTAACGCCATGCAAGTTGAACTCGTACTTAGAATGCTTGTACGCTGTGTTGGTCACTGAATTCCTGTATTAAAAGAAAACTTTACCAGCTAGAATTTCTGTAGAGGCGTAGGCGGAGAAAGAGAAAATGCAATTCGAATCCATTAGAACACAATCTTACATGACATCGATAACGTCTTTTAGTTGCTTCTCATCTAGAATCTCAAATCCTTTGGTCGTTGTAACCTGCAAACATTCGTAAGCAAAAGGAGAAACCTAAGAATTTGATGACCGACCTGAGCCAATTGAACGTTGTGGTGATCCAGCGTTTCCTCCATTACCTGCTTAAGTACCCTCAAGGTCAATATCTGAGCTTCTCGAAGTGACATTTGCTGTTGCAAGCCATAAATGGTTAATGTGATATAATCGAGAAAAGTAGATATGACACACCTTGTGCCATTTGTCTTGCAGTTCGCTCTGCGCAGCTTCTGAGCCTGACCCAATCGCTTTCGCGTCAAAACGCACAAATGTTCCAGAGGGATCAGTGTGAAATCTATCCATGACGTGAATTAACATCGCTAGAGGAAGTTTTACTCATTTACTCACAATTGAGGACCAAGCTCGTCGATGCCAGCAATCAACAATGCCACACCGAAGGGTCTGCTCATCATCGCCTCCTCATCATGCACACTCTCTCCGAACCGCAGAGCCAGATCGCATATGGCCTGCGTCACACTCTCCACCTTGATCCTTTCATCATACGTGAAAGAGTGATTCTGTGCCGTGACGCGTGCATGGTCAATCATGGTGCGTGCATCAGCGGTCAGACCAGACATAGCACAGCCCAGATGGGTGTCGATCTCCATTATTTTTTCAATAGAGCTTGATTCTAGGAGAGGAGATTGCACGCGCTTCTCCACAGCAAGGACGACACCTTCGGGTGTTTTGATTCCAACTGTTGTTGACCCTAGCTGTTTGGACGCCTTTCGTTAAACAGAACCGAATCTAGTGTAAACTGTTAAATATACCTTGATTGCTTCATTGGCATATTCAACTGACATTCTGGTCAATAGGATCTCCAGTTGTATTACCTGGGATACTTACCTTGAAATAGACGTCCTTCTGGTGAAAAAGTGTTGACACCTCTGTCTGGAAGCTCACATGAGCAATATGAATCGAATCCATTGACAATATGTCCACGAACCATATTCTGAACGCGTCAAGAACATATCGAATGGAGGCTGGAGCAGTGATATGAAATATGGAGTCTAAAGTACAAATGCATCGACGCGCGTTCAAGCCGTGGGAATAATTATCAAGATCTAATCTAATCTCCGTAGGTTGATCTTTTAAGAAGTTCAATTTAGCGCTCAGGATCGATCATCCGCAATGCCAGCCCGTGAACTTAGCTCCGCAGACCTTCAGGCCATCTTGCAATTTACGGTTAGCCTCGCTAGAACTGCTGGTAGACTCATCTTGGAAGGGTCTGAGGCAATTCAATCGGCGTCTTCCAATGATGTTTCTGAAAAGAAAAATTCTGTCGATCTCGTCACAGAATACGATGTCAGGGTGGAAGAGCTTGTGAAGAAAGAGATCAAAGACAGGTATCCAGAGTTCAGCTTGTGAGTTATCTATGTGTTGAGGTTGAAATGTTTTGGTTAACAGGATGTCATCATGATAGCATCGGAGAAGAATCATATTCAGCAGGTTCTCGACCACCCCTGACGGACGAACCCACTTTCTGCGTCGACCCTATAGGTATGTGGACAAATGAATTTCTATCCAGTCTAAGCGTGAATTATACTGAATTCAACTAGATGGCACTACCAACTTTATTCACGGTTTCCCTTTCGTCTGCATCTCTCTAGGGCTGATTTACAAAAAGAGACCAGTCCTTGGTGTAATCTACAATCCCTTCCTTGACCATCTTGTGATTCTTATTATTCTCTTTGTGCCGTTCGATAATAACTCATTGCGATTTAGTATACCGGTATCAAAGGCCACGGCTCCCATCTCACTCGAGGTTCCAACGCCCCGCTCAAACTACCTCTTTCTTCATCTCCCAAACCTCTTCCGTCTATTTCTCAAGCAGTGCTAGGTCTGTTCTGCAATTATTTCATATCCGTCATGATTATGATAATTCATAGCTGTCGAATGGGGTTCGGATCGTTGTGATACAACTATATCCGCTAAATCACGCTCATTTGGTCGTCTTGTTGGAAACCCCGCTCAGGGTGTTGATGAAGGAAAAATGGCCCATTCTCTTCGATCGCTCGGGAGCGCTGCACTTAACTTTGCTATGGTCGCCCAAGGGGGACTGGACCTCTACTGGTGGGTTCTTTCCCATACAAAATAATTTCATTCGTACTCATAACTGCAAAGGGAAATTGGATGCTGGCCGTGGGATGTGTCTGCTGGAATTGTGATTGCAGAAGAGGCAGGCGGATTGGTTACTGGCTCTCATGATGTTTTTGCTGCCACCTCGTCCTTGAATACATTTGGTGATGTTACGGAGGATATTTTGACGGGAAGGAAGTACATCGTTGTAAGAGCTATCGCTCCAAATCCGGTTCGTTTTTCCTTCGTATACAGAAAATGGAACTGACAAGAAGGATTTACCTAGGCAGAGACTGGTGGTGAGGCCCAGAAGAGGATTATTAAAGAGTTCTATGACAGCGTTGAAGATGTTGCGACAAACTAAGCGCGTTGGAGGTGAGAGTATAGAAATTTCTTATTGTAGAAGATTAACATTCGAAGAACACGATGTACAAGTTACTCCCACTCTATTTATATCTTTA
>QLOJ01005358.1:0-13532 GCA_003313625.1 Tricholoma saponaceum
AGGCAACGTGTCATTTGGGAATTGTAGGTGGTCGACAGATGTTGGCGGTGATGACAAGAAAAGTCGAGATCCACAATGTTCATGATGGTGACCCTACCATGACTTGACCAAGTTCACAAGTTGTTGTTTGGGCAGTCCTTTAGCCCCTTTGTTGCATCCAAAATATCCAAAAGTGGCTCGATTGCGGTACATAGGTGACAGCTATGTGGCTGAAAAACTGTACAGTCGTGATTGGAGAGTTTTCACACACTAACATATCAGTCAACACGTCGCGTCGCGTCGAGCCTCAACCACCTGTACAAAGCCACGGCTTCAGGGCCCAGCTCAGGCTTTATCGAATGCAAGCCAAGCCCTGAGCCCTACCAAGCCATCAGCAGGGCCCGGCTCGGCTCAGGCTTCTAGGGCTCGGCAGCCGGGGCTTCACAGCTTGGAGCCGGGCCTTGCACATCACTAGTGATGGAATGGGAGGTGAGTGGCACATTCGAACTACTGGAGGGGGCGCAGTATGTGCCTCCCTTTTTACTGACTTTATCTGTTGAATAACAATGGGCTTCGTTGTTTTCTAGGCCCTATAGTACTCGACTCGACACCAATGCATCTCCCTTCCCCTTTCCAAATGTGTATCTCAACTCGCCCGAGCACAACTCCCTCCTCCCCCCAGTGCTCTTCTCCTATCCACTTGCTTTCCCAGGAGCGCTATCGGCCCCAGTTTTTTCTCCAGACATGGGGCCCGCATTCCGAGCTACGATACATAGAACGAACAAGTGGCCATGTTACGGGGACTTATCACCTTCGTCGATCTTGAACACTTCAGAGAACAGCAAGAGGTCCGAGATTGTACTTAGCGAACCTTTGCGTATAGTAACATGCTCAGTGTACAAACAGATCTAATGATACAATTTGTGCGGATAATTGATAATCGCACAAGAATTAATTCAGGAAAGCCCCGCCAAAAGTGATCCGCACATGTCCTTTGTGCCAGACCACCATCCACCATCATCACCAACCACAAGCCCACTACTTCCTCTCATAATGCCTAAATCCAAGCTCTCCATATCTCCAAGATGGACTTTGTGTTCTGGTCTCAAAAAGAGACTTCCAGGGCTTCCAGTCACCATAGAGAAATTCGCAGTGGTGGGCGATATACTCGCTACTGCATTGCTGTGATTGTGATGATATGAATGCCCATTGCTTGACACGGCAGGGGAGCCAGAAAATCGCAAGCTAACGCTGTCGTCGGAGTCATGCAAGAGCATCATCATATTTGCCGGTGGTGTTGGGAATATGGAGGACGTGCTGGGTTGTCTCCTGTGTGTTTTTGAAATTTGCGCCAGGTGAGGGTGGTGAGTAACTACAACTATGTGATGAAGTTGGCAAAGGGGGACAAAGGGCTTGGAGAAAACTCCAGCCATCCCTTTTTGCCTTTAAATAAGGCTCATCGGGTCCCATTCTTGCGACACGGCAGACACAGCAATGTGTCTGATGCCATACGATGCAATAATGGTAACATTATCACATCTTCAGTCATTATCAATCACGAATAGCCACAAGGCTATGCTCAGTTCCAACACGCTGTCAGATAAGGAGTCAGCAGACAACAATAGCAGAGTTACCTTAATGGGGTAACCATTGGGGCTGCACCTAGCCGACACAGCAGGCATTAGGGCACCTAAGCACCCGTACAGCCACACCTGACAGTTACCAGAACCGGAAGACGGCCCGCCCGATCCCGCCGGGGATATACCTTGCACTCCAAATGTTTACCAGTCATGTGACAGGTGTCATTAGGGTTAGGGTGGTGAGTAACTTAGGGTCATGAGGAGTCTTGTCTCAGGCTAGGATTGAAGTAGGGTCGAATAGACACTGCAGGCTCATAACCTCGGGTATTCTCTACATCTTCCACGTTTTCCTCAGCAACACCCACAATTCCAGGTCGTCTAATCAATGACTTCAGCACCCCACTGGCAGTAAATGTTGTCATCCTCGCCATGGCTTCCAGTTGTCTCAATGCTCGTCACCGACACAGGTGATCGAAGGACGACAATGCAGAAAACTTGAGACCCAGCAACAGTTTCTCTGGTTGATTTTCGCGCGAAATGGTGGGCGGCCATGGACCTAATTGCCAACACACACGGACGGGGAGGGGGAACGGTCATCAGCAACGGAGTGGTAGGGGCCTAGGCAGGTAATGTGATGGATAATCCTGCTACCACTCCAAGCGGAAACACAAGTCCGTTAGAGGTGGAACGTGGGTCGGGATACCTCCGTCCTGAGCTTGGTTGTGACGAAGCAGGGCAAGCCCTGGGTTGACGGGATAATTATGTGCTGTAAGACTCGGATTAGATTTCGTTAATCCTGAGGAGGTCGATGTTTTAAGAGTGCTCGAAGGTGGATGCAAAACTGTGAATATTCAATCCCATCGCATCCATGGCCATTGTTCAGTCTCGTCGTGCTAATTCAAGTTTATCTAGGCGCCAGATCCGACGCCTCGTCACACTCCGGAGCGGGTGTTGCCTCTGTTCCCTCAAGTACAGAATGCTAGAACACCAGAAGGAGCGAAAGTCAGAATACGAGTACGTACCCTTCCCTCCTGCTTTCCATCCATCTCATTATTCCACTTGATTCAGCGCCCTTGTCCCCAAACACCGTGATGTCGCCGAGAAAAATGCAAACGTGATCAAGGCATTACACGCATCATCGTCAAGCCATCAGGTCGTTAGATCTGGTCAGCTCAGGCGTCTCCCTTGCTGTTGAGGCTTGAGGTGTTATACTTCCGTTGCTAGCGAACTTGAATTGTGATGGACTGCGAGGAAGAACATTCATTTTGCTTGCTCGTGATTGAGATGACTATCATTTCCGCCGGGGTGGATAGTAGTTTGGTGTCATATTGTTGTAAGCTTCGAAAGGAGCGTCGACATTCATGAAAAAAATTCATCGTTCTGCATATGTATGTCATTGGAAAATAGTAGACGAACCAGGGATTGGGGATTACAAAATGTTATTAGTTAATGATGACAACACAAATCGGGGTTGCTTGCGACGATTTGCAGGTGACTAGCCCAAGTTCGAATGTGTAGGTGAGAGATGATGCCATCGATGATGTCCTACGCGTGTAATTGTGGGACCAACTATCTGACATCAGTCGTTCTACCTCGAGAAGAAACGCGAGAACAAAACTCGCAACGAAAGCTCCATCAGGTTCCTGCTCTTCCTATCGATTATCTTCTACTCATGACATTATGTTATACGCGACATTTCCTCTAGCTAAGTGCTCCAACATCCCGGTCCCCTACATCACCTAGAGCAATGGATGTGACTACGATCACAGCTCGCCGAGGTGAGCGGCCGTAGGGTCACAAAAAGCAAAACACGTACAAGTTAGTCTTGCGCTCGCCAGCGTCGCCAGTTCCCTCTGATCCTCGCTTTTCACTTCCTGAATCGCCAGAACTGCAGCGGTCTGCTTGTGAAAGACGGTGCCGAACCGTGCTTTGCCCTTCACGATGACGTAGGGGATACCCATTTTGCGACACAGGGCGGGGAGGAAGACGACGAGCTCGAGGGGGTCGACATCGTGGGCGATGACGACAAGCTCAGCTTTCTGTGCCTCGATGGGAGCGACGATGTGGTTCAGCCCGTACTTGGCAAACAGCGGATTTTCGTGTCCTGTAAATTATATGGTAACTTATGACACAAGTAAGAATGAACGAACCTTGGCATCCTTCAACTTACCCCCAGCAGTAGCTTCGAGACGGGCTTGCTTCTCCTGCTTCAACTCCGGGCGGTACTTGTTGAAAAGCTTGAACAACTGCGTGGTGGTGTTCTTGTCCAAAGTGTGTGAGAATTGGGCGATCGCAGGCGGGACCTTGAGGCGCTGGTTCAAAATGACCTTCTGGCGCTGCAGGCGGACATATTCGGGTCACTTGATGAAACGAGTAATGACTCGCGTAGGCTGAATTTCCTGACCTAATGTTATCAACGTCACATGAGCTTTACGAGAAAATAGCTAGAACAATAATTACGTACCGATACCGAATGTTTTGGCGTTAGCCTCGAAGAGAGGGTTTTCTTGGTCTTGACGGCCTTGCTAGCATCGAAAGGAGCAGCAGCGGGCTTCTTGCCAGGTCTGGGTTTGGATTTGGGAGGCTGGTCATTGATACGAGGTTTTGTTAGCAGTGTGAACTAAGTTATCGTTGACAACACTGTGACTCGGAGCTCAAGCGTCATGCAGACACAGACATGTGCACAACCCAGCGTAAAAGCACAAACCACATCATGGCCTCGCTAGGGAAAGAAAGTTCTTCCTACGGCTGGGGTTCTGAGAAAGAAACGTCGATTGTCAGTTTAGAAATCCATAGTGTCATCCAAATGAAAAACCCGCCATCCATCTCGTTGTTCAACGATTTTCGAGATATTGAACTGCTGCATCTAGAGCTCGTTGGCGGCTATGACGAATGCTCACCATTTTTGAGTCGGATGGTCTTGAGGTATTAACAAATCATGGAGGATGAGGCCGCTGTGCGCTAGCTAATTCTCCACGGCGCCTGCAGCACGAAATGTGTACTGTAATCCATCAGTGTCAGCTAGTCCAGCGTTTCAGGAAAACAGCACTGACCGTGGAAAAACATTTCACAATCCTTGTTCTGCTCCTGTCATCGTCCCGCTCGTGTCACGAGGGAACAAGCCCATCGTGGATTTCTAGAATGCTGAGTGCGTATAGATGCCGCTCTGGAGATCATATATGAGGCTAGGGTCCCAACATCCTCCAGATTCATGCGCCAGCGCCAACGGGTATAGAAAGCGGAATTCGAGGGTTTCCAAGGTCCATCCCGGGTTGAGCCTGACGGCGTCTATGATAAGATGGGATGAAGAACTTGCAGATGATGTCGTGCAGGGACTCGGATGCCTGCTTTGGCCCCAGTTGGAAGAGAATCCGTGCTCTCCCAACATTGTCCAGGCTCTGCTAGCGCTGTGCGTAGCCTCGGCAGTTGAGTCTATTTAGATACATGAGCCGTTGCAGTAAACGATGGCGATGCATGTGAAGATGGTACACACCTTGGGCAATAAACAACGGACTATGGATCACATTCTGTTCCTAGTCGAATTTCCAACACTACAATGCTTGACGAAGTGAGATATCTGCGAAAACGATGACACGACAAACGCAAAGAAAAACACACAGCATACCAAGAGGACTAAGTACATCATAGCAATGTAAAGCAGCGCTAAAGTCTAGTGCGTCATATGTTTAACATGAGTCGACGGATAAACGGACGGGCAGGATTTACCTACAAGTCAAAAGCAGTGGGTATGTAAGGACTACATGGGGGTGCAGCCAGAGGTTGAAACGTTGAAGTCTAGCTTGCATCAGGAAGATGGAGGACATTAACGTCGCGAGAGCTAAAAATTCTGTTTTAGTGGACGGAGAAAAATATGCACATAAATCGGACCTTCATATGGCTTCCGTCCTTCATTTCCTGCTGTAGCCGTGAACTGTGGTGGTATATTGAGTAACAATAAGCGTATTGAAAGCACATACTCACCGATGTGTGGCACTGGCAGGTCGACGTGGAGGACAACGATCAACTTATTTGCGTGTGTTGTTAACCATGACACCGTCGCGAATCACTAAATCTTCAATCTAACTTGGATTTCCCGCATTCTTTTGCCTCTACTACTGTAAAATTTTCAACAGACGAAAAATACGGTACCGCCAAGTCTGAGTCTACAGCTTGCAACATTCCGCCAGATCATCCATAGGATGACAACGACAGCTGAGTGGGACCAGTAAGCACCATGGCAGTCCATTGCTTGCAGAATCCGGCAGTTATGATGATAACTTTAGGCGAGTCGATCCTTCTCTGACACTATGCCCTCCATGCTGACGCTTTTCACGTAGTCATATGAATGTATCCAATATATTTTCAATTCCACATTTTTCCTCACCTAAGCCGAGACCGCCAAAGTTCGTTCACGTTACATTTGAGTCTTCGAAGGCACTTTTGGAAGTTTTAAGTAAAAAGGAAGTAATGAAAACAAGATTATCATTGAATAATTTACATTAACAAGATAGAAAAGTACTACTACTACAGTCTCACCTGTACGTAGCTGAAGGTGAACCACCCGTCGGGTGCTCGTCATAACCTCTCCGTCCACCTCCCGTCGAGTTATCTCATAATGCCCATGCAGCCACACGGGTGGTGTCATCTGCGGGCATGCCCCGCACTACCCAGCTACTGTGGGAGTCGTGCTTGGAATATTTTCGCTGGTCCCGTCGCCATCCTTTGCTCGTGTGGCATCATGGGGGTTGTTGCTGTGGTGTCATCTTCATCTGCCCAGCGTCATTCATGTTGTGGTTGTAGGTCATACTGTATTCCTGCTCGTAGAAACAGCGTTAGTGTTCTTGGAATTGAAAGAGAGAAAAAATCACGATGACGGTGACATCTCCCCGCACCATTGCTGGTCTCCTCCTAGGTCCCCCGTCGCCGCCTTGGTGGCGGTTGATCGTATCGTTGCGGCGCCTCGCGAGCCCATCATCGCGGTTCCTGATCTGTTCCGTACAAGTCTTTCTACGTAATCATTAGTTGAGTAAAATATAGTCGAAGAAAAAAGAAAACTTACCTGAGGTTCAGGAGGCAATTCTCCTGAGCGTCTGCATGTACATTTTCAGCAGTTGGCAGTGTTGTGTCTTGCGACCTCCCATGCATAGGTTAGCATCATGTTAGCGAAGAATGAAAAACATACCTGGGGCTTGAGACGCATCTGCGTCTCGAGCCCTAGTTGTCGTTGTCACTGCTGCTGCTGCTGTTGTCGTTGCCGTTCTTAATGTTGTTGTCACCGCCGTTATTGCCGTCAGGCCTGTGATCGTCATTGTCGTTGTCGATGAAGTTGATGTTGATGTTGTCATTTGTTGTGAACGTGAGTCAACAGAAATGTTCCCATCACATGTTGCTAGAAAATCACGTGTTGCGTCACAACCTGCTGGGTGAATTGTGGCATTTACTGCTGTTTACCGGGGAAGTCATCCAAAAACTTGAAGTAACGGCAGTTACGAGGCGGCATTTGATTGCCATCATGGTTCGTGCTATGAACTAGTAGACGGTCGTGGATGCAATATATGTGCAGGACTTCATCGAAAGACACGGGTTCGGCGAGCTCGGAGGTAACGAACATTCAGGCACTAGATGTTTCCAAATTCCAATTGGTTCGAACAGCCACACGGTAGAAGCCTCATATGCGCATCGCCTTGTGATGCTTTCAATGCAGTGCAGGCGTCTATCAGGCGGCCTCGTGACAATCACCTACAGCTTGAGCCTCGATATGGGGTTCTCCCCGTCATACTGTCCAGGTTTAGTGACTATGGACCCACATCAAACCGTTGGATTACAAGCTTCGTGGATGACTATGGTTGCCCATGGGATGCCCGTGGTTCCTCCTGCACCTTCTACTCCTATTCCGTCGACCACCAATCGCGAATACGTCGAATTCACCACCACAAGCATAGTTGACACTGTATTGAAGATTGCGAAAGAGGCTAGCGACACGTTCAAGAACGTACCGTATATCAAGGCATTTGCAGGGATCATCATACAGATCATCAATATCAGAGAGGTACGAGAACTATCCAGAGAGCATAATGGCCCTACCCTGACTTCACCTCCAGGAAATTCAAACGGAGAAGGAGCGATCTCAAGAACTCATAGATAAGATACTCCGTAGATCGAAAGTTATCCTGGACGGATTGCTCCGAGTTAAGTCGTCGCCGAACAGGGATCAGTTGAAGGACATAGAGGGGAAACTGAAGGACTACAATGAGTACGCATTGCAGTTTCATCCCTTTTTTACTATCGCACACCTTTCCTTCGCAGACTCCTTGGCAAATTTCTCGCAGTGCTCAAGATGCGCGCATCAAAGAACGTGTTTGATCGAATTGTCAACAGGAAGTCAAGGCTAGGCGACCTGGAGAAATATGATCGTCTTATCAATGACTTCAATACAGACCTCGTGGTATGTCTCCTTCCATTGTTTGATTACCCAGGCTCATTCCAGCTCTAGACCGATCTTCAGATCCAATCTCATCTCACCAAAATGTCCCAACGCACTTCGCTACCCTCGGCCGCCTCTGAGTAAGACAAAATAATTTGTGCTTCTGGCCGAACCGCTGATACTCCCCGTGTTATTCAGTATGGTTTACTACAAACCTGTTTTACCGCCTCCCTCTGAACTCATGATTGGAAGGGATGAAGAAAAGTCAGAAGTCCTCGATACACTGCTGCATAAAACTCCGGCGCGTATCGCGATCCTGGGAGCTGGCGGAATGGGGAAGACAACACTTGCTCTCTCTGCACTACATGACCCTGCGGTGATTGATCATTTTCCATCGCGATACTTCGTCTCCTGTGAACCAGTCACATCTGCGTCTGCTCTGGTTGGAGAAATTGCTAATGCCTTACGCATTCCACCTGCAAAACGGGACGAACATTTAATCGACATGATTATTGCTTCATTTCATGATAGTGCAGTGCTCTGTCTGGACAATTTTGAGACGATCTGGGATAATGAAGCGGCACGACCAGACGTGGAGGATTTTCTGTCTCACCTCCATCATCTACCACAGCTAGCTATTATTATAACTATGCGTGGCACCCAACGTCCTTCAAGGGTCTCTTGGTCGAAGCCTTTGCTTCCACCCCTGGAAAAATTAAGTGACGCAAATTCAACTCTCATATTCGAGACTATTTGCGGGAAGGTCGATGTATTTGTGGAAAAGTTGTTGAAAGCGATTGATGGGATACCTCTGGCTGTTACACTCGTTAGCGCTTTACTGCAGGAAGGGAACGAGACTTCAGAGTCCCTGTGGGCTCGGTGGGAGGAGACGCGAACAACTGTTGTAGAAAACGGTGGCAACGATCGACTATCCAATCTCGACACATCTATTCATCTATCGGTATATGGGCCTCGGATGCAGGCAGATCCAAACACCACTTCTATTCTTGCCATGTTATCTGTTCTACCAGATGGATTCCCGTACACTGGCAGCAATCCAGCCATCGATGACTTACAACGTAACCTGCCAGGAGATTACCACCTTCGTGAATCATTATTAACATTGCGACGGGTATCACTTCTCAGCGTTGATGAGGCCAACACTCCTCACAGACTGCGAATGCTTGCACCAATCCGTCATTTCTGCGAGCGAAGATTGGAGGCACCAGAAATTCTCAGAAGCGGGATGACCTCCTTCTATACCCAGATGATAAATAATTTCGCAGACATTACGGATCCTACTGGCCATGCAATCATTCCTACAGAACTTGGCAATATGCATGCAGTCCTTATCAAAGCCTGCAAGCGTCGTAAGGGGGATCATGCTGTTGTCCGTGCATGCATCGGGTACACCGACTGGTCACTCTATATTGGTAATCCCGACGAAGAGGTAATATGCTTCGCAATGAAGGATGTAGTGGGATCACCAAGCCTGCTTGCAGACTGTCATTCTGCACTATCAGATGTGTATCTCCGACGTGCGAAGGTAGACGAATCCCAGGCATCCCTCGAGTGTGCCGTTAAGCTTCACAAACAGGTATATGATGTTCTTGGTGAGGCAGATGATGTCAACAAGCTCGGAAATGTTCATTTGCGACATTCCAAGCTAGATGAAGCTCAGGCATCCTTCGAGCGTGCTGTTGAGCTTCATAAACAGGCACACAATGTTCTTGGTGAGGCAAATGATGTCCGCAAGCTTGGAGAGGTGCATTTGCGACGAGACAAGCTAGACAAAGCCCAGGCATCCTTCAAGTGTGCCATTGCGCTTCATAGGCAGGCACATGATGTTCTTGGTGAGGCAAGTGACGTCCGCAAGCTTGGAGAGGTGCATTTGCGACGAGGCAAACTAGATGAAGCCGAGGCATCCTTTGAGTGTGCCATTGAGCTTCATAGAAAGGCATACAATGTTCTTGGTGAGGCAAATGATGTCTGCAAGCTTGGAGAGGTGCATTTGCGACGAGACAAACTAGGCGAAGCCCAGGCATCCTTCGAGCGTGCCATTGAGCTCCACAGACAGGCACACTATGTGCTCGGTGAGGCAAATGATGTCAACAAGCTTGGAGAGGTGCAATTGCGACGAGACAAGCTGGATGAAGCCCAGGCATCCTTCGAGTGCGCCATGAAGCTTCATAGACAGGCACACGATGTTCTTGGTGAGGCAAATGATGTCCACAAGCTTGGAGAGGTGCAATTGCGACGAGATAAGCTGGATGAAGCCCAGGTATCCTTCAAGTGTGCTGTGGAGCTTCATAGACAGGCACATGATGTTCTTGGTGAGGCAAATGATGTCAGCAAGCTTGGAGAGGTGCATTTTCAACAAGACAAGCTGGTCGAAGCCCAGGCATCGTTCGAGGATGCCATTGAGCTTCATAGACAGACACATGATGTTCTCGGTGAGGCACATGATGTCTACAACCTTGGAAATGTGCAATTGCAACAGGACAAGCTAGATGAGGCCCAGACATCCTTTGAGTATGCTATTAAGCTTCATAGACAGGCGCACTGTGTTCTTGGTGAGGCAAATGATGTCCACAAGCTCGGAGAGGTACATTTGCGACGAGACATGTCAGCCAAAGCCAAGGAATCTTTTGGGCAGGCTCTTGCACTTTATCAACAGGCACATTCTATTCTTGGTGAGGCAAATAGCTGCCAAAGCCTTGGACATCTTTACCTGCAACAGGATACTCTAAATGAAGCTGAACAATTCTTGAATCGTGCACTTCTTCTTCACCAACAATCCCAGGCTTGTTCAAGTGAATTCGAAGCCACTGATTTGACATTACTTCAACAACTTTCTGTCCGCAAGCAACAACTTTCTCTATCAAGTATTCCCAACTGCACTGTTGGAGCAGACAATCCGTCGTACCCCGTTCGTATGCCATTTATCTATTTTTAGTACTTACGATCACTGCCGTTACCGCCGTGTATCCGCACCACTTATACTTGTATCGATTATGGATACGTCTCCTATCCCACATGCCTATCACACTGCAGGGGTTGAATGCACTGCTCATGGTGTTAGGGACGGACCAGTGAATAGTCAGACACTTACGCGATTTGGCTCCAACATTTTCTGTGACAGTCTAAGCTCTTGTAGTGTAGTATGATTCTGGTGTAGTTAGAAAATTCATAGTATTAGTAAGAAGAAAAGTGATCAATCGCAAGGATGAGAGATGTAAAAGTGAAACATAATATTAAAACATGTGCTTACATTTGTTTTACCACCACCACGATCGAATTGCAACAATGAAGTAATCTCCAAGCAGAGCTTATACTCGTAGTCTTGGCTTATTTGCCTCTTATTTCCATAGCAGTTCTACCCCGAGTTTGTCGTCACTGGAATTCCTTTATCAACGTCAATCAAGACACGATCTGTCACAAAGCTGCATTTTGGCACCGACACCATCAACGTCTCTTGGAGAGCCTAAACTTTGGTATTCAGAATGTTCATTGAAAGGAGTTAATAGCTGGCATGATTTCTGTAAGTTACAACCGTTTATAGCTACCCCAATACTGATAATACTCTCAATTCAGGTCGAAGACAGTATGATGTTGACAGAGCTTGGTCTGCACAGGCCCCATTGACAATAACACCACATCAAACCACTGAAAAGTCCTTGCATCGCACCAAGGCTGATGAAAAGGCACGGTATATCTTGACCACCGGGTCTGGTGGTGGACTCATCGTCACCGACCTCAAGGAAGGCGTAGTACTATGGTCATTATCCCTAGTATGTGTCACTTCCCTTTATTGGAATTTACTAATCATGCGTACTGATAGAAACATGTCCACCCCTTCGCACATTGGGAGTACGGCAAAGGGTTCATCATATTCGATCGTAGTGACGGAAGCAAAGAAGTCTGGAGGCGTTCTTCCAATTGCATCCCAGAGGAAGCATCCAGCATCGTCTCCGAATCTCAACCCACCATCCTCAACCTTGAGTTCCTCGCACTTCAACCCCAGTGTTTCCACCATAACACACACAATTCAAGCCGTGGACACTTCCAACCATGGGCCCACCTATGCCGGAGCCCAAGCACGCCTTCCGCTTCTCCCACCCCATCCTTGGCGTTGCGTCCTCAAACAGCGTCTACCTATTGGACGTGCGCACGGATGCCCTCGTCCAGACCATCGAGGGCACACAACTCAACAATTGAAACGGGGCTGGGAATACGCCGGGGGTTGGAGACGGCACCGTGACACTCCGGTTCTTAGGAGACATCAATTACATCGAGATTGGGTCGCGACATGTTATCTTGTGTGGGATCCATGTTGGATCCATGCGCTGCGGGTGTATGCCCGAGATACGGGGCAGTGCGTGTTGGATGTGCCGTCGTCGCATGTGCCGTACGGGGTGGTGGTTCAGTATATCGCTGGAAGAATGGGAGGATTGTGTACATGGGGCGGTGGCGATGAGGCATGGTGTTCTGATTGGAAGGCAGCCGAGAGGGCAAGGATGAGTTTATTGCTGGTACGTCGTTGTGGGTTAGGTTTAACTGATTGTGGTCGAATTTGTAGTACACATCTCGTCTTGCGGGCGACACTTGGTTGCGCTTCTGCATAGCCCAAGTATTGTCGTCATCCGCAATTTTGAGTATGATGTAAGGGAGAACATATCGATCTATGACCTTGCATTCGAGGTGCAACTTGGCACTCCCTGCTACTCATCTAGGTACCTTGCGTACGAGAATGGTCGAATCGCAGTTGCCACGGTACGTATCTTCCTTTCCCCCAATACAATACCCAATCCTCTAAGCATACAACGCAGCGCACGGGTCTTCATCGTACGACCTAACTTTTCGGATTCCAATTCTGGGATAACGAATAACTCGTCCACCGGCACCGAGCTGCTACGTGAAGATGAAATGCCCCACCCTCAGGTAGAGATCGTTCGCATCGCATCTCTCGCGAACCGAGCTTGCCTCGAAAAGGTCAGAAGAAGACGGGAGAGAAGGAAGGAAAAGACGGCTGTCATTGCCCCTCTTGCTATGCATGTGAGGATTCCAAAGAATAGAAGAGGTTTGTACGGGATCGTTGGGAAGATCTCGCGGACGATCCCCCAAAATCCGGGTATGCGTTGGTCGGCGTGTTCTGGGGAAGGTCCGTTGTTCTGGGAATCGAGCTTGACACTAGTCAATGGTGAGATCTTGGCATCATCCCACCGTTTCCTAACCCTCTTCTCCTCGACCCAGCCGCACGGGACCCACTCATCGACACCACCTCTTTCTCCTCAAACGCCTCCTCCTCCTCCTCAAGACCCAACGTCGTTCTCGATGAACTCCAATTCGAGAACGTCGGTGACGTAGGAGTGAACTGCAAGCTGAACCTCCTGCTCGCAACCGTATGAGCCAACCGTGGAAGGGCCACTCCGGGAGTTGTAGGGGAATATGGCAAGACTTGAAGACTTGAAGGTCGTCTCCCCATTCCGTCATTGCTCATAGTACAAGTAAACGCCTCAGCGGAGATAGGAACAAAGCGGCTGAGTCTC
>QLOJ01005359.1:0-10172 GCA_003313625.1 Tricholoma saponaceum
CTTGTGACCGGGGCTCCAAGTTCATCTCCCACTTCTTCCGCTCTCTAGGTCAAGCCCTAGACATGAAGATACACTTCACTTCTGGTTATCACCTGGAAGGCGACGGACAGACCGAAAGACTCAATCAAACCCTTGAGCAATACCTTCGGATTTTCTGTAACTACCAGCAAGACAACTGGTCCGGACTCCTTCCTCTCAGTGAATTTGCCTACAACAATGCTCCCGCGGCCTCCACCGGTGTTTCCCCATTCTTTGCCAACAAAGGTTATCATCCTAATATCACTGTTTACCCTGAGCGCGAGTTAGCTTCTCGACGCGCTCACGAATATGTGGTTGACCTGGACGAACTTCATGCGGAACTCCGACATCAACTTTCCGAGGCCCAGAAATGTTATCAAGGGCCCGCGGACCACCGTCGGTCTCCATCTCCTGACTTCAAAATCGGAGAAAAGGCATTTGTTAAAGCAGAACACTTCCGGACTACCCGACCCTCTAAGAAACTTTCTGACAAAAATTACGGTCCTTATGAAATCATTGCATGACCCGGCACTCATTCAGTCACCTTACGGCTCCCCAATCATCTCCGTGCGGTACACCCGGTTTTCCACTTATCCCAGTTAGAACCGGAAACTCCGAACACTATCCCTAATCGTATTCAGCCACCTCCCCCACCGATTGAAATTGAAAACGAACTAGAGTATGAAATCTCCGAAATACTCGACTCCAAAATTGACAATCGACGACATTGCAAGTTACTATATTATGTCCACTGGGAAGGTTATCAAGGGACTGATGAAGAAACCTTGTGGTTACCAGCTACCGAACTTGATCATGCAAAGGAACTTGTTTCGGACTTCCACGCTCGGTATCTGAACAAACCCGGTCCACTTCCATTATAATTCATTCACTTAAACTTACTACCATGTTATAACCCAGACAAAGACGTTCATTTCTACAAAAAAGAATATATAACAAAAAATATTTTTAAGGGGCAAAAGGCTTCAGACCCCGCGCGGACCCTGCTTGGCTACTCCTCACCTTCCTTCTCCTTCTCTCCCTCTTCTTTTTCACCCTCCTCGTCCTTATCCCCCTCTTCCTTGGCATTCTCCTCCTCCTTCTCCCACATAAACTTCCCCATCTCCACCAACCATGACCGATACCTTTCAAATAAGGTTTCCTCCGCCTCCAGCTCCGCTAACTCCTCCGGAGTCACCTCCGCCTCCTCCTCGCTATCCTCCTCGGGTGCCGCTGGAAATCTGAAAGTGCAGTCTTCTACCGCTGCCATGATCTCAACCAATTCCTCCCAGATATCCTTCAAGACATTGACTATCTCAGTCAATGCCACCGTGATTCCTGCGGACCCCGATGATTCGACCTCGGTCTTCCGACTCAGCCCCGCAGCGGCCCCAAACCACAGCACTCCCTCACATTTCTGCTTCGCCTTAGCGCAAGGCGCGCACAACATTGCCTTACCCTTGCTTTTAATGCAAATGTGCCCACCAGTTCTACATCTAAAGTAATCATTAGTGATAGCAAGGAATGACTCAAATAAGACTCACCGCCAACATGCAGAGACGGCCGGCTCCGTCGGCAATTCCTCTTCCTCCACCGCCTTCCCCTTCCCCTTCTTCTTCGCCGGTGCTCCGCTCCCCTCTGCCTCCTCTGACAATGTGGCCTCTGCGGCCTTCCACTTCTTCAAAGCCTTTTTTGCCGCCTTCTTCTCCGCAGCCAAGCGCTCCTCCTCTGCTTTTCTAGCAGCCTCGGCTGCCCGCTCCTCCTCCTCTGCTGCGGCCTTCAACAATGCCTCCTCCTGCTCCTCAAGAAGTTTCTTTTGAGCCTGAAAGGCGGCCAAGCGAGCAGCGGCAGACGATTCTGACATAGTGTTGATATTGGTGGTGGTGGTGGTTGTGGATGAAGTAGCGGTTGAACTTCAAAACTTCCGACTTCGAAAATTTATCCCCCATCAAATTCCCTTACCCGGACTTCAACCTTCACATGCCTCGTAGGCTCGGCACTAAGGGGGGAATACTGTTACATCCCGTTCCAGCAACTCAGACTTCCGTCGGATCTCCGACATTTCTCCGCCGATATTACTTAGTGAAACTTAGCATAGCATTGGTCTCTTAGTTATGAACTTATATTACGTTACCTTAGAGATGACACTGTTACTAGCTACTGCCTCGGACATAGCCCGGACTCTGTAGTTACTGTCGGTATCTGATCTAACTCCGCCCACTAGTATAAAACCTAGCTACTTCCATTTGTATTCTTCAGTTCGTAAATCAACCAAGTTTACCCATCTCAACCTCTTGTCCTTTCCTCTGTCTTTCAGACTTCCCTCGGAACTCCGATACTACTTCAGTTTACTACCTCCTCTATCTTTCGGACTTCCATCAGAACTCCGATAATTCTTCTGTTTACCTCTGCCTAGAAATTAGGACACTTGACGAGGTGAAGGGCACAACTTCTTATAAGTTGAAGCCAAGTCCTTTCTGATACCCCATCGGACTTCCCGATATTTCCCCAACGGACATCCGCCCTCGAGTTCAGTACTTAACAGTATCAGGTCAAGCAGTACAAGGCTAAGTCCCAACAGTTATGACGGAGTATGAAAAGGGTTTGAAGTTGGTTTGAAGACACTTTTGAAGCTGGAAGGGGGGTCGGGAGGGTCTTTCCAGATAACAATCTGGAAGAGGGTATGTGTCGATGTGCGGAGCTCAAAACATGGTACCTGAACCTCGGCATCACGGCATCTTGGGTTTGGAGAAGAATCTGTGTTTGAAGATGTCTCCAAACTCTGCAGAAAGGCATCCAGTTTACAGTTGGAAATAAGTATTATTTGAGTAGCTACCTGATTCCAAGTCATTTTTTAAGGTGGGGCTTTTTGTTTGTCAGTGTTTTCAGTATGACATTAATGATAATTGTTGACCAACTAGCCAGAAGAATTCTGGACCATTATCTAGGTTTCATCAGAAATCTATTGGATGATACATACTTGGCATCCTGCCATTGATTGCCTATTCTCTGAAATACTGATGGTGATTTGATAAACCTTTTAATTGGTATCTCATTACATAAGATTATGTAAAGAATTATCATTGCTAACTAGAAATGTCAGGGTCACTACTACCCTAAAAAGTCTGAGCAGAGTCCTAGGACTGTTCTAGGAAGTTTGAGTGTCCGAGCAGAGTCTACTTGGACTAGAGGGGGGAGTGTAAAGTACTGCATCCATGGTATGACCCTTATTGTCAACATGACCATTATCATTATTATTATCAAGCTACTTCCTAACAACAAAGAATGGTGTTCCATGGCCATATCCTTTCCAGTTTTGGCCTCCAAGTTGCAGCTGCTTTCATACCAAGGAACATTGTAATACCAACTAAACTAATCATGCAACCATCTATGTCTCACATTTTATGCTGCTAATACAAGAACAATATCCTGGATGTTCATTTTATCTTTTGCTTCATTTCTTTTTGAAACAATTTGAATTTTTGTTTGCATCCTTTATCCCTCACTTTGGCATTGAGGATAATTCTGGCTCTATATATATATTTCTGGGACATAGTTTCTTTGTTGGTTGTTTTCTTATCCTTTTGTTTTGTCAGTTATTATTTATCCCTTACATATCAGCAACAAATTGAGTTTTGTGTCTGTTAATTTTAAATCTGGGCATGATTGGAAGCTTACCTGTTTACTTTCATGGATATCCAAGTTGCATAATACTATACCATAGCAATTGCCATTCAGACCATCCCATTCAGACCATGTTGGAAAGGGCCATGCTGACCATGGAACTGGCAATCTCACTGAGTAACTCTTAAGAGATCAGAGACAAGTGGTCCTCAGTTTTGAGAAAACCCTTAACACATACACTAATACAATTGGCATCTGTAGAGATAGCCCTGAGGAATGGTCTAGAAATACTTATGTGGAGGAAAACAGTCAGTTTCTTTCTAATCACAGGGTAATTTTAAGAAAACATCATATATTGAGTAAAGAATTTACTAAAAATTCATCCAGCTAACTTACACTGACTACATGTAATTGTAACCATTTCTCAAACCAGTGGAAGACACTCATGTACTAGTACAATCAAATTCCAACATGTATATATGGCACCCAAGAGAAAAATGACTGAGACTCATTTTGGAGTTTCTTTACAGCCTCATGTAATGCAAAAGCTGCCTGAGTGGGATCTGGATTTGGGTCTTTGAGAAGGTGGGCATAAACAGCATCTGCAACTTTGGGTGCATCATCATCCACAATTGACCACATTGTTCCAATCACTCCACGATACCCTGCTGATAACATTCCAGCTGTGAGGTGAACAGCTTCCTCTGACAGATGTTCATCTCCAGTAGCTGTCTGACATGCTGAGAGATATGCCAGCTCAGCATGAGGGAGGGAAAGCCTGCTCATGTCCAATAGTGTCAAGTGTGCACCATTGGCTAGTAGTAAGGCACTCTTGGTTGGATCAGAGATTTCCTGGACTCCATGGCAAGCAAAGTGCACCCAGTTAGACTTTTTCATACCCTCCACAACATTTTCAACTGTTGCATCAGATTCCATCAGTTTTGAGAAAGTGTGATGTTGGGCATGGTTTTCAAGAATATCAATCTCTTTCTTGACACAAGGCAACTTAGACTCAAGTGGCAAAGCTACAGCAAGAAGTTTGGGCTTGAGTAGATCTCGAGGGCAGAAACCTTCAATAAGAGCAGTCAATGTAGGTGTATAGGAAGACACCACATAGTCAGCCAGTTTAGATCCTGGAATTGATGATTGAGTTACTCCATAAAGGCCTGCTGCATGAATTGGAAGAAATGCAAGTGGACCAGTAAGAGACCACCAAACATGAGGCAAGTCATTTGTGGATGGATTCTGCTCATGATATTGAGTAATGGAATTTGAAAGCATTAAATAAATACATACCATAATAGCCATACCATCCAAAATAGGTTTTACAATGGCTTTCCAGAGCTGAGATAAAATGTTCTCAAACTCCTGATCTGGGTTTGGTAAAGCTAATCTTCCAGCTCTATTAGACTTCTGCAAAATGTGTTTTTGCTTGAGTGTACCATACAAGGATTGTTGCAACTGCTGTGCATCTTGGTATGTGAAAGTGGGAAGTGGGATGTGCAAAACATCATTTAGATCAGGAAGAAGGATCAGTGCATCACATCTGGCTTCACTAGTATTTATAGTAATGACTGGTCCATTACAGGCAGCAGGAATGAGTTGTGAGAAGGTCTTGGGTAATAAGAAGGTCTCAAATTCAGGAAGCATTTTGATAGTCTTTAAGAGTTCATCTCTTTCATGGGCTAAGTCATGGTACCGCTTTTCAGATGTGTTGACCAATGGCTTAGTACTAAGCAACTGAAAATTGTTTTGGCCACTTGTGTCTTCCAATGCTCTAGACAGATATTTAAGTTTGCTTGCCAGGTCAGGGTATTGATCTTGGAGACGATCAAGAGGACTCCGAAGTTGGAGAAGCTGACCCCAAACAATTGAGCGGCCTTGCTCTAGCCACTCAATTGCAGTGTCATATTGCTCAGCTGCAATTGCAGCAGCTACAGCATTTCTCACAACTTCACCTGCATTTATAAGATGACTATGACGATCAGAGATAGATAAGCCCAGCCATGCTAATTGAGGAAGCAGTTGAAGAGCTACTGCATAAGCATCAAGAGCTGAATGGTTTTCTAAATGCTTAGCACATTGTGCCCACATGGAAGATGCCCGAAAGCGGACACAGATGGAACCTAAGCCAAATGAAGCAGATGAAGAGAAGTAAGAGATGGCAGCCTCAAGATGGTTAGGGTCTCCAAGCTTTTCAAAGTGGCTCCAAAGTGAATAGCCAAGGGTACTTAACAAAAGTGGCTTGTTGTGGTGATCATCTGGAGTGAGTTGGACTGCATGCTCCAACATCAAGACAGACTTGTTCATATCACCATGGTCACCAAGCCTCTTAAATCGACTCAAAAGTGAACTGCCAAGATTGTTCAACAAAAAAGGCTTCTTAGGGTCGCCATCTGGAGTGAGTCGGACTGCATGCTCAAACATCAAGATAGACTTGTTTGTATCACCAAGGTCACCAAGCCTCTCAAAGTGACTCAAAAGTGAATCGCCAAGATTGTGCAATCTTAAAGGCTTGTCAGGATGGTCATCTGGAGTGAGTTGGACTGCCTGCTCTAACATTAAAATAGACTTGTTTATGTCACCAAGATCACCAAGCCTGTCAAAGCGACTTGAAAGTGAATTGCCAAGATTGAAAAACCTTGAAGGCTTGTCAGGGTGGCCATCTGGAATGAGTTGGATTGCATCCTCAAACATCAAGACAGACTTGTTTATGTCACCAAGGTCACCAAGCCTCTCAAAGCGACTCAAAAGTGAATTGCCAACATTGTTCAAGAAAGAATGCTTGTCAGGGTGGCCATCTGGAGTGAGTTGGACTGCATGCTCAAACATCAAGACAGACTTGTTTATGTCACCAAGGTCACCAAGCCTTTGAAAGCGACTGAAAAGTGAATTGCCAAGGTTGTTCAGCTTTGAAGGCTTGTCAGGGTGGTCATCTGGGGTAAGTTGTGCTGCATTGCTCAGCATTAAAACAGACTTGTTTATGTCACCAACATCACCAAGCCTATTGAAGCGTCTTGAAAGTGAATTGCTAAGACTGTTCAATAAAGTAGGCTTGTTAGGGTGGCCATCTGGGGTGAGTTGGACTGCATGCTCAAGCATCAAGACAGACTTATTTATGTCATCAAGATCACCAAGCCTTTCAAAGCGATTTGAAAGTGATTGGGCAAAATTGTTCAACAGAGAAGGCTTGTTGGGGTGGTTATCTGGAGTGAGTTGGACTACATCCTCCAATATCAAGACAGACTTGCTTATATCACCAAAGTCACCAAGCCTCTGAAAGCGTTTCCAAAGTGCATTGCAAAGATTGTTTAAGAAAGAAGACTTGTCATGGCCATCTGGGGTGAGTTGGACTGCATGCTCAAACATTAAGACAGACTTATTTATGTCACCAAGGTCACCAACCCTGCCAAAGCGACACAAAAGGGAATTGCCAAGATTGTTCAACCTTGAAGGCTTGTCAGGGTGGCCATCTGGAGTGAGTTGGACTGCACCCTCAAACATCAAGACAGACTTGTTTATGTTACCAAGATCACCAAGCCTCCTAAAGCAACTTAAAAGTGAAATGCCAAGATTGTACAACCTTGAAGGCTTGTCAGGATGGCCATCTGGAGTGAGTTGGACTGCACCCTCAAACATCAAGACAGACTTATTTATGTCACCAGGGTCACCAAGCCTCTCAAAGCGACTCAGAAGTGAATTGCCAAGATCATACAACCTTGAGGGCTTGTTGGGATGGCCATCTGGAGTGAGTTGAACTGCATGCTCACACATCAAGACAGACTTGTTTATATCACCAAGGTCACCAAGTTGCTCAAAGTGGTATAAAAGTAAATTTCCCAAGAAATTAAAGCATGCAGCCCCAATGTCATCACTATCCACTCCATTTCGTATTGCATCATCATATAAGCAGATTGTTTGATGCAAGAAAATTATGTCTTGGGTAGTCTGGTAATGCATTCTGTAGATATCACCAAGTGCACACAGAAATTTTGACTTATTCCTGTTTGTGCTGGGCAAGAGTAGAATTCTCTCATGCATTACAGACAACTCAAGAACATCCACATTTGTCCATTGTGCCATGGTGGATTGATGGACTTGTTTCAAGCGGGGAAAAATCAATTGACTGTTCAATGAGCAGACTGTTGTTCAATTCAAGTTAACAAACATTTATAATAGCACAATAAATGCCTCACTCTGGTCTTCCATGGCATCAGCTTGATGGATGGCATCCAGTTGTGTAAATAAAGACACTGAAAACCCAGCATTGAGCTTCAAGGATGGCCCATCTTCATTCACCTTGTCAAGGTCCAGAGATAAGCCTGTCATATACACCTATAAGCATAGTGCCTGAGGCTACAAACTTAATGTAATCCATACCTTGTTTCTGTTCTACTAATCCTAGAATTTCTTCCCTACTTGCTTCTACCTTCCCAAGCAGGCGAGTACCTCCACTTACACTTACACGCAAGATAAAAATTGAGAAACTGAGGGCATATGTAGGGCTGGGGTGGATTGTGGGGAACTTCAATGAAGACCAAGATGAGCAAATAATTATTTCTGCCACTCACATTCTACAACCAACTTTCAATTCCCAGGACTGCTCACTGGTACTCTTCTTCACAGGAATGGTCTGCAGAAAAACACTGTCATTTATAATGAGTTGTGCAGCAATCTTGGTATCATCAGGCAGGTCATGATGAGGATTGGACAATGATTTGATGATAACATCTTTTGTAGGATATTAGACAGTTCAGACAGAGCAGTGGTTAGTTAGCCTACCATGAATATGAATATTCCTTAATATTAAAAATACATATATTTAGTTTCTTTCTAGTAGGCATGAGAGGTAGGCATTCACCTATCCATGTTGAGGATCAGATTTGGGAGCTGCAATTTGACGGGTCTTCACGAAGTAACGATGGGGGGAAAGAAGAAGCGAACTAGCTCCGTGATTCAAACGTGTACATCATATATATGCCATGGGGCGCTTAGAGCACGAGAAAACCCTATTTTTAGAAACAACAGGTTCGAGAGCCAGAGGTGATAAGCTTGGAATCCGCTTGGACAACGAGACTCGACCGCCAGTTTAGAGGGCGTATTAGAAGTATACTATGATATCGAGAAAGAGGAAAGCAGCTGTGGCATCTATAAGGTAGATTGCGAATATTTTGACGATAATTTTCGATCGCACTGCCTCGCCAGAACAAGCGCTTAAACCACACCCCGCAGTCACATGCATAGTAGCCGCCGTAATCAACGCAACATCCTCGACCCTAAGGCCCCCGACCCTGGAGAATCTTTCTGTCGCCCTGAATGTTACATGGGACTCGAAAGGTGGAAAGCACCAGGCTCGATTGGCTATGATTCCAAGTATTCAGTAACAGCGGATAAAGGAGGGAAGAAATAATAAATACCGCACTACAACCACGCCAGCCTCAGGAGGCGGCCAGACTCTCTGAAATCGTAGAAACTTGCGCAGCCCGGAGACCATCTTGACCGTGTTGATGATAAGCTTGCCGGATATCAATGACACCCACTCTCGGTGAACGGCCGACACAGTGAGAGATGAATGCAGTGCTAGCGGCTGACGCGAAGATAGTTTCCTCGATGTTCCATGATCTAGGAGGGTTGGAGGACTTGAAGATCCCGAAGCTAATGTAAATGTGGTACCTAACGAGGCCAGTAATAAAAAGAGAGAAGAGATAAGACCCATTTTACGACTTACCCTTTCAAAGGTACAAGTTCGTACAACTATAGACGTGAGACTCGGAATTATGATCGTGGATTAATCCCTACTTTCACGATCATTACAACAGCAATGAAGTAGTGAAGCACGAGAAAAAGACAGGAAGGTAGGTTGGATGAATAGCGCTGTCACAAAAGTTAGGATTTTTGAATAGAAGACTCGGACACTGCACACATTTCTCCCCTATATGTGATAATATCTTCCAACTGCAGCAGATTTCTACAGCCCTCTTTTGACATCCGCGCCATTACCACTTTGTGAGCTCTGGTGTTGATATGTTTTGCATGTCACAGCATGTGTGGTTGCAGCGATTTTGTCCTCGTCGTCGATCATGTGCGAAGTAGTATGGGAGGAACATGGTACAGACGGTCACTCGTTCTTTGGTGCGACGGGGTGAGTAAAAAGGAGCTTACGTGACAGAGTAGGGAACAGTACTGAGCAACGGCGTAATCAGTTCCTTAGCGTCTTTGAATGGCGGTGGCACGGACTACATGAGATCGTAGAAAGGTGTCAATATCCAGGTCACAGAGGCTGCCAGTGAATATGATCGAGAGTGAAAAAACAAGTTGCAGTGCCTGACGATCGTCAAAACACAGAATCATCACCAGAGACCGACGATCAAGATGTCGATCCTGGGTTGCAGATACTGTGACAAGGACGAGATGCAGTCGAAGCTAGTCGAAGTTCATCTAACTAGTAAAAGTCCGGTCACTACTAGTACTTCAACACACAATTGCTACCCACCAACCCCCCCTCTTCTGCTCCCATTCTTCCCCTCATCCCC
>QLOJ01005365.1:0-16707 GCA_003313625.1 Tricholoma saponaceum
GGAAAGTTTTATTGCCTGATTTTAAAAAACAACTGTCAAATCAAAATATTTGTAGAAAGAAAAGTGAAGGGGGGTTGTTGTTCCCAAATTTGGTGATCAGCCAGAAATTAGCCATGATCAAAATCTTGACTTTCGAGACAGAACTTTACAATGCTCGCGCAACACTTGCTCCCTGCACCCAATATTTCTCAGGCATCTTACTGACATGGAACAAGAGATTTCCTCGGAGCCAGATTTTGCAAAAAGGTAACCGAAAGGTTTTTACAGATGAATTTCGTTCAAAGTGTCAGATTCACGTGATCTCGTTGAGTATGAATGACGACTATCTTAGAATAAAATTTACAGAATATTTGATTTATTAATATTATTATTATTAGTCATCCAAATGCCCTCAAGGAGTCCTCCACCATAACCATGGCTGCCTTTTCTCCATAACCAGAGCAGTGTTATAGCCGTTGGGGCGCCTACGTTACGTGGGTCTAATTTCATGTCGTCGGAAATGGAGAATATAGTACCAGCAATTTTAAATCCCATAAACATTGAGAGATCTACCACACCACTTTGCACGCGCGTTTCATTTCGCAGGTTCCGAGCTGTAATGTGGCCACTGTGAGAGAGTCAGACCTGTGGTTCGTCACGCACACAATGCTATTGTGTCTCGACTAAAAGGCCATGAGCATGAGTATTGGTCAATACGAGCCTCGCTCTATCGCCTCGGTGTCCTCGGTGGAACAGCTGATATCCGCGGAGGACACACATCCACCAGACCTGCCAAGGCATGGCTCGCAGCCTAGTTATGTAGGTTCGAAACCGCCTCGATGCTGAATGTATGGCTGCCAACAGGAAGGTCAAGTAGAGCTAATGGCCCAAACAAGGACCTGTGCCCATGTGAAAGGCGCATGGAAGCCAACTCATTGTGGAGGACTCGGAACTCCGTTTCTCTGTCAGGCAACAAGGATCACGGCTAACCAGCGCTCTACCGCGCTGCTTTTTACCTAGTCAAGGATAACGGAGGGCCGGTTCCTAGACAGGACTCATCATAACAGGAACCAAAGCCACTCTGATACCAGTCCAGTGCAGAAGTCATGTAACCACCTTGTGAAACTCGTCAGCCTTCAAGTTGGATATCCGTCTAGAGTTGTTGCTCTTCCAACATCGAGGGGACAGTGCATTGACTGTATCCAGAAAGCGCAGTAGTTGAAGCATTCAACCAGTCGAAAAGCGACCTGCTACTGGGCACTTCCAAGCATCCATTGCTAAGTTTGAGAATAAAATCTAGAATAGACACCCCAAATAACATCGAAATAAGTATCAATTAGGACACAAATAACTTTGGAAAGGGGAAGTTAAGGCATGCTACAAAGGACATAAGGGAGCAAGAAATATAACATACCAGATGATTGACACCCATTTCTCTTTTCAATGGACATCTACGAGACATCGTAGCCGATCACACCTTCTCCAACATCTGCAGGATCAGAGTTGTCTGACTTGCGTGACGAAAGTGGCAGGGGTAAAGCCGTCGCCTTCCATCCGCTTCTGAAAGACGCTGCGGCAGCAATAAGCCCAAATATACCCACCCAAACCTGCGACGATGAATGGACTGTATTCCGAGGATCAATTGAAAACTAACCTCATTGTGAAACAACCCCTTCTTCAAGGACCTGTGATTGAAGTTCAGCTTCTTTCAATCAGCGAGAACCTGTGCAACCTACCAGTGTATCGTGAGAGGAAGATATCCAATGTTAGTAATAAGCTCGGACCAATATGAATCCCATCTTTGCTGCAAATCCTGCTTCTCTGCGAGACTCAAACCAGTGCCTTTACCCTTGCGAAGGGCGCGTTGTTGCTGTTGCAGCAACTTCTTATCCTCCCGAAGATGCGCAAACTGGAGAGCCACGTAGATAGCCCAGAATCGACATGACCAAATGCCTAACATGTTGGGATTCAATGTTATATACTCGGATGTCGAAGAATTTAGCAATGAGATGGTTGGAATTTTCAACGGAATTATCCCATGAGAGGCAAGGTAGGACAGGTGCTCAAGCGGATAGTACGCGAGCATAGCCCAACCCTGAAGGCGCTCTATAGTTAGGAGACGCCTAGTAGGCGGAGGGTTGCGCTCCAGAGAAACCAACCACTGCACAATTGGCAGAAGTCCTGTTACAACAACGGTATTTGGATCTGATATATGAGATGTTTCTGCTCAGGCACCTTACCCCATATTCTCCACAATGTTCGTGAATCACCCACTATTCTTGCAAGTTTGGCATAAGCTTCTGCGGACCGACTGGTAGAAGTATCACGGAGACCGGTGCGGTGTTGAAGACGGGCTCGAAGGATTAGAAGGGGAACTAA
The DNA here is from genome assembly GCA_003313625.1 of Tricholoma saponaceum. Classification (NCBI taxonomy): domain Eukaryota; kingdom Fungi; phylum Basidiomycota; class Agaricomycetes; order Agaricales; family Tricholomataceae; genus Tricholoma; species Tricholoma saponaceum. The sequence goes on from QLOJ01005365.1 coordinate 2,359, forward strand.
CAATTTCATGGTATAATGTATGAGCTGTTATACTTTAGGACGGAGCATATTATTGAAGGTTGCATATCGCACCATGAACAGCTTGCTAGAGTTTCAGATTCAAAGTTCAGCATTCTGTTCTTCTTGATGTGAAGGGAGATACGCAACTCGCTGCCGCTCCAGGTTCCAAGGTATCGAACGAGGTGATCGAGAGTTTCGGATGGCTGAATGAGGGCAAAAGAACCAAGGATCAAGTCATTCACTCGACCTATCGTAAAAGGTTTGGATATCGACATTTCTGAATGCAGTAGCGAAAGATCAGAACGACTTTTGTACGTCAACGTATGTTGTAGAACAGCATTTGAGTTTCATGTGCACAACTTGAACTGAACAATCTGTCTCGATGTGGGAATTAATTACATAACCACTGTACAGTATAAAAGCCCTTGACCATCAATATTCATTCCTTTGAACAAACTGTGGACACAAAAGTTCGGGCTCGGTATAAGCTTTTCCGCCTCCTTGTCCGCGTTCCCGTCCCCTAGACCAAACCCAGGTGCTTTCAGGCGCTGGGTAGTCTTCTTTGCTTGGATTTCCCTTGTTTTACCCTTTTTTTCCTATCTCAGAGGCATCGCTTCGGCTGGCGCTCATGATGGGATGAGAGAGATTGGTAGAGGTATTTCTGAGCATGGAAACTATCTACATCAGTATCATTTTGCCATGTCGTCTACTTTCTGTTTCAGTTGACAGCCTACTGATATGCAATTTTATATTTGCTTGGATTATCTTCCATGTAAGTTACATAATAGAAATGGCTATTGGTTCAAGGTACAAAAGAGGTTGGGTATGCCTCGAGGCAAACTGAATGTAACGTTCGCTTCCCGATGATTTACCTTGAACTTGACCTTCCTCTTTGCTGATTAGTATTCTGGAAAATGATCGGGTTGAACAGCGACACGGCTACACAGACGATCTTGGAAGAAGGTGATTACGATGAGGAGCTCAAGGTTACTTTTTACCCGCCGCTTGTCCTCCAGCGTCGGATGTGGATTCTTGACATGCTCAGAGCCGAAAATGTGACCAAAGTCCGTATTCAACACAAAGACTTTTGAAGATTCTCTTCACTACTACTGATCGACTAGGTACTTGACATTGGATGTGGCGAAGGCGAACTCTTGAGAGTACTCTGCGAGCCAGCTCCTTGGCTCACCCCTCCTCCCCCTGATGTCCTTCCTCCTCTATCCGGATCCTCATCTTCATCTGACTCGATCCCGCCCTCTCCTACGTATAACGACGAAATCCCCAATCTCCATCCAATACACTTACACGGTTTGGATGTATCTGCCCCCGATCTTTTATTTGCGGTGCAAACCACAACTCCACCCCAGGATGCTGGTAAAGAAGAAGGTACCGGCTACAGATTGTATGCTGGAGTGAGGTGGGAAGGTCTGGAAGTCGCTGTGTGGAAAGGAGGGTTGGAGGTAATCAACGAAGAGTTTGTGGATATAGAGTGTATAGTCAGCACTGAAGTGTAGGTGAAGGTCCCTGATCACAGAAGCAATATCGATGAAAATTTCTCAGAGTTGAGCATCTCTCGCAAGATACCTTCCTGGCATTCGCACCTATGCTCCTAGGCATCTACCATCCTCGCCTCCTCCTCATCACAACTCCGTCATACACCTTCAATGCACGATTCACTGCACCCACCGCACCTCCTTCTGCACGCAAAGGATATCATGATCCAACAGGACGTACTGATCGTGTTTTCAGGCACGACGATCACAAATTCGAGTGGACTGTGGAAGAATTCCAGGCTTGGTGTCGTGAAGTAGCCCATGAATGGGGATATGAAGTACATATGTCAAGTGTGGGCCGTGCAATGGAAATCGATGAATGGGGAAGGGACGATGAACTGGGTGGAGCAACCTCGGTCGCAATTTTCAAACGACTTGAGAATGAGACTAGAGAAACGAGGAGCCGAGAGGTCCTAAAAACATTACAATTGCCTGGTCGGCCGCATGAACTGTTGGCAAAACATCAACATATAGCTCACCCCAGTTCTGGAAAGCCGAAGCCAGTAGAGGAAATAGGAAATATTGTCAAGGCCAAGATGGAAGAATTTCGAGAGGCTTTCATGATGGTTGAAGAGCTTTGGTTTGAAAGAGAAATTGCTATAGCGTGTGGAGGATGGATTGAACTGCTTATTAGGGCTGTAGAAGAGAGTAATTTCTTGAGTTTGAAACGAGACGGAGAGGGCATAAAGAATGAAAGAGGAAGATGGGTCATCGAGCTCGTGGGCGGCATTACAAACCAAGTAGCGCTCTGGTCGATGGAGGGGGAAGAAAGTCTAGATCACATTCCAGCAGACTGGATTCCCGGGGAAGGGGAGACGGACAGCAGTGAAGGCGAATGGGGACTCGGATCTACCGATATGGAGGGAGATGTGTCTCGAAATGGCTCAGAGGACGAGGACGATGCTGAGCCACCCGAATCGGGCAGTTGGGCCTCAGGTGGGTGGGGACTGAAGGAGAGCGAAAAGGATGGGACGAACGACCATGGATGGAATTCAGTTGACAGTCACAGAATACCCTACAGCTCCGGAAGTTCGACGACTGGATGGGACGGTGATGAGAGCGACGATACCACCTGATTTGAAATACATTATTTATGAAGACCAAAGAAGAGTATTGCGCCCAGACACGGCATGCATTCTGGGTACTGATTGCAGTAAGTAAATAATACAACCCTGATGGTCATTAAGTCACTCTTCTCCTGGAGGTAGATCGAATACATACTAGTATGTACGAACCTTCTCGCCAATCTCACCTACCCATCCGGGGAAACCACCCTAAGCTTTGCCTGACCGTATGGGTGCTAAGGATGATGTTAATTTTAGCAGTAGGTCATATGCGACAACAACTCACCAATGAGAGGATGTAGCTGTGCAAGATATGTAACCATCCAGAGAAGATAGAAAGCAACCAAAGCTATCACAAGGCTTGTACGTATCAATCTGACAGAATCTCGTCTCAGTGGAATCCAAGCGGTTCAGCGGAACGAGCCACGAACACTTGCTGCGGGCCCTTAGGAACAAAAAGCATAGCACAGGCCATGAGCGCGACGACGATGACGAGAGTGAACAGAACTGGAAGAATAGACGCCATGGGGAACAGAGGATATGCCACTGGCTTCCAGGTTACTTGCAAAGTTCAGAACCTCGGATGGTTGAGCAACAACTTTCAGTGATGATTTATTCCCACGGTCAATACTCGCAACCCTATCATGATAGACAAGTACGGAAAGGCCAACAACTTATAAACCGTATTGTTATTTCGTGGAGAAGTACGAAAACCATAGCAATGACGTGAACTCATCCTTAGCAGACAGGTGACAGACCCTCACAGTCATAAACATTATCAAGTTGTAAAGCCAGCGACGATGCCATCGTAAGCAGGCTTTTTCACCAGGTTCTATAAAATGAGTCGTTCAGTAACCAGGGACGATAATATGTATCAATAGCATTACCTGATCCCAAGGAAGCGCCCCTCCTTGTTCAGGGAATTTGCTTGGGATCCACGAGTACTGGCTCACCGTCACGTAAGTGAGACCAGGTCCGCACAGGGAGCTTTATTCCTCACCTTGTCAGTATAATCCCAAATTGTAACACCGATACAACCAGCGACAGCCTTGCACGCTGAAATGACCATCTGGTAATCCTTTGACTGCTGCGCCAGTAGGGCAGGGGTCGCAGGAAGGGTCATGCGTATGTCAAGCTCCGTGATAGCCACTTCTACCCCAAGAGAAGTGAACTGTTCAATATTGGCTTGGATAGTAGAGGGCACTGCGCCAACGATTAGGTGGCCCTGGATCCCTATGCCATCGATAGGGACGCCTGAAGCCTTAAGTGACTTTACAAGATTATACATGGCAGTCGATTTGGCGCCAGTTCCTTCGATTTTGTATTCGTTGATCTAGCTACTATTTATAACAGTTTTTCGACAAACATGACACACAACTCACATAGAGTTTTGCTATGGGATCTGCGGTCCTGGCAGCTTGAAGAGCGACTGATACATAAGAAGGTCCCATTGTGTTGTACCATACATTAGTACGCCATGTCCCATCATCTTTAAACGGTTCTGAAACAAGATAAATGATTTATAGGCACCAAAAATAACAGAATGTACCATTAATTACATCCCAGCTGTCTTTGGTAGTTTAACGCGTTATTCAGTGTCAGATGCATGACACAAGCAAAACATACAGCTACAGAATCATGTGAGTATATTTTTGACGAGACTAGAGAGATGCTTACATTTTTCCTTTATAATGGCCAACCAGACTTCCGCAATGTGTTTTAACGATACTCGTGAGCGTGGAATTGTCAAAGTTTCCGGCCGTTACCCAACTAGGAAGTTGGTTGTGCCAAACACAGTTGTGTCCTGCAAAGGGTGTAAACGCTGAGGGTAGGACTACGTAATGAACCCAACCTCTAACGAGTTGGCCGTTCTTCTGAGCAAACGAAACAAGAGTGTCGCCACCGCCGAATGTGAAGCTGCCGCGGGTTGGTTCTGTAGCATCCTGTTTAGGCGATCAGTACTCAGTAGCAATCGTCTACTAGTACTTACCCATTTCATACTGTTTTCCTTCATTCGCCTAATGTAGGAGCTAGTTTTCATAGTAGAAGAGAAAAAAAATTACCGGTGTGAGTTGTGTAAAGTCCTTTACGTTGCTGAGTTGCGCAACGTAAGGCGTATCTGTCAGTTTCGGGTTGTCTGTCGCAGTACCGAAATATTTCTTTCCGACAGCTATTGCAACCATGGAAAGGCCTGTATGAGATGTTGCAGTGGGGCCAGGAGTCGATGATGATGACGATGTGGTTCCACCCCCACCGCTAGTACTCCCAGTTCCCGTCTTTACCATTGAAAATATGTAAGCTTAACCAAGCTATATTATCCTGGGATTTCATAAATGCCACCTACCTGTAAACATTGGGAATAATATTGATTATTGAATGTGCAAGTCCACCCAGCGACACAGATCTTGTTGGCCAAGTCAATATTAATGGAGAAGAGCAAAGAAACTGCGTACTATTGGCCCTGTCCAGTTCGTGTAGCCACCTTTTAGAGCATTCAACATCGTGTAATGATGCAGCGACAGAGATAAGTATACATTGAGCCCATGGACCTGATTGGGCAATAGCGAGTTGGGCGAGAGCGAGCAGGGTCAGAGAAAAGTCAAATTTGGTCATGACAATAGATAGCCGACGAGAACTTGCGGACGTTGGTCGCTACTTAAACTTTAGCCGTTAAAGCTTGAAGAAAAACTCTGTCCACATGGATGATGATGAAAGTTCAAGTTAGACAGAAGAATGTAGATATGATGCTGTTATCATAGCAGCGGTTGGCACAAGTATTCTCAATGACGAAGACACACCATGTATTCGTGGACCAAGGCTTATGCACGAATAAAGAGAATAACCCACTTGTCCAATTATGTGAAATCAACGCTGGGTCTAACGGGCATTTGTCCGAGTCGGGGACTGTCGGGGATGTGCCAGTAGGTTGGAAAATGATAATGCGTGGCATCATGGACTATTTTCGGAAGTTACGGAAGTGATATCTGACAGTTGGCCGCTTTGTAATACATAACATCAGGTGCATTGATATGAAAATGGCTCACCACAGAGCCACGGACAGAGATCCTCATAGTTAATGTGACGCATAGGTCCAGTCTGGCGGTAAGCATTGGCAGAAAAATTGGCAGCATGGCACAGACCGTTAACTTGAACATTTGGTTAACACCAAGGTTGCACCAAGGCATAACTAGGTCCTAGTCCTGTTTTAAAGTTAGCAAGGGATCTTTCCATGGCCACTCGGATTCCAATAGGTTACGCCGACTTGGATTAACCAGACAAGTCACAAGATGGCTTAATTGGTAAATCTGTAGAAACCTGAAGCTTTCAGAAATTTGGCACTCCAGAGTCCAGACTACATCAGCTCCGAACTCAAACTGATACAAACATAGTTATAAAGATAGCAATACGCCAAGGTATACATTGTACGAGGCCTAGTATATATTGTGTATTAGTTAGATGATGGGTGTGAATGTATCCTGAGAATCAAACCAAACCACTGCCTGCCATCTTGGCAGTATCTGACACAACCCGCACAACCTCGCCCCAAACACGTCCCAACAGCCATGCCTCTGCACCCTGCAAGCGCCGCCGAACCACTTCAAGATTATTAGTGACACCACTGCCATTCGTGAGTGCCTTTCGTCGTCGATGTCGAGCTCGAATAATAAACGAGATGAAGGGAAACACGACAAAAAGCAGGAAAAACGTTGTTACATTTGATGTCGTCAAGTATGGTGTCAGCGAGGCTTTAACGAGTGCGTAGAAGCTGGGATTTGCAGGACGCACTGTCACAGCTTCAGAATGCGATCGTGAAGGTGACCTTATGCGGTTAGAAGAGGACGTGGAGGCCGGCTTTGACATTAGTGTTGGATGCCTAGTAGGTTGAAGAGCGGTGGTCGTGGAATCAGAAGATAAGGAGGTGGTCGAGGCGGAACTGGGAGTTAGTCGGGTTACAGTTGAAATAGAATTGAGAAGACCGCGATGCTTCGAAGGAACGACAGTGTGAGTTGAGGTCGTAGAAATTGAAGACGACGATGAAGATGAAGATGTGGCAGGGGAATGTGACCTCAGATCTGGCGTAGATGGAGAAGGACCATTGACGGTGTGAAGTAGATGGCGAGGGGACATAGCCTCAGTACGAGAAGACTGCAACGACCCCTTGAAATTCTGTCGACATACTCGTTAAGGATAACCAAACGAACGGTAAAAGACGTACCTCTCGTGATGTGTGCGATAGTTCTCCTTCATACTCAAGAAACTCTCGAGCATAATCCCATTGCTCTAACTTGGGCAAGATTTGCAAACAGTAGAGTTCTAAAACTTTTTCGTATCCATTTTTGTTTGTTTCCTCAGCTGAGACTGACGGCTCGACGGATGGTAGCGAACTATCCCGTCTGGAAAGCCAGTCTTCAATGATCGTCCTCCCTGCACCCGGGCTGTCTATCCGAAGACTAGCGTAGACGAGAGTAATGAGAACTTGCGAGGGAAGGTAAGCTGCTGTGGGTTTCTGTACGATTCCACTTAGTGGAGTAAATAGGGCCAGCGAGCGAGCGTAAAGCGTAGTAATAAGAGACGGCGGTGATTCGATTAAATTGTGTCGCAGTGCGTCAGGAAGTTCATCGGGTCGGGAGGGTGGCGAGGAATAGACTGTCGATTCAAGTGTAATTCGGAGTATGTCCCATTTGCGTCGATGGTCTGTCAGAGCATCTGGTGATACAACTGGTGGGTGAATGACTGCAAAGGCAGATTCTATGAGTGAATGGGTAAGGGAAATGTCACGGTGGAGAAACGCGTGTGCAGCACGATTATAGAGCGTGCGTAATGTAGCTGTCGTAGTAGATGGTGTTTCTTGGACGAAGACAGTGGACTTGAGTGGCGTTGGGGCTGAATGCACTGTCTTGGTTAGCGTGCTCGTCGCCGTTGGCATTAGAGACCAGTGCCGCTCTCCGCCGGCTGGCGGTTATTCATATGTTTCATGCCGTCACCTGACAAAACTTGCTGACAGCGTCGACGCTAAATGGTAGTTATTACTAGTTGGACGTAGTACTAGTATTCGTTGCAGTTGAAACTCATCGAAGGACTCGTAACGTGCTGTACAGGTTTGAGTCGATATTTGATGGGACCTGTTTTTGGATACCCGTTCACAGGACAAAGCAAGGAGTGGGGTCAGTCTTAACATTTACACAAGTGTAACCATGATAGACATATGTAAACTGCGATTGAAACTGGTAAAACCGAGAACGCATTGTTTGGGGGGTTTCCTTTCAAGGACCCTGGACGTTGGGCTACGCCGCTGCGGGAGCCAAGGAGATGAATAGAAGATAATCGACCTAAGACGGTGTGCACATCCATTTGAAGACAAACAATATCTCGGCGGAGGGACACCACGGAGACCGCAAATCATACTCAATGAAGTTTTGCACCACAACATTGTGACTATCGTTTGAAATCATATACAATACAGCAACTTTGATGATTGATACCAAAGTAGAGAGGGCAGCAAAGGCGCTCTAGGAGGATAAAGTGGTCTGATGAGTAAAAAGGTAAAAAGGAGTGCGAGGCATTACCTTACCTATGTACGTAAAGCTGGATGTGCGAGATACACTCGCTGATGAGACATTAGGGGAAAAGGAAAAGAATGGACGTGTGGAGTGTCGTTTCGTTGCTTTATTGGTGAAGTACCAGGTCCGAGATAATTGCGAGGAACGGTTAGCGTTTGTATAGCACACGATTGTGAGCCGATTTGTGGCAAGTTCCTCAGACAGGGATGATGGGACGGGGTCGCCTCGTTATCATGATGTGCTACGCGCCATTCGAGCTGCCGTCTACTACCCTTGCCACCTAGGGTCTCCATCTCATATATGGCACCGAGCTCGGCTGCTTCCAGTTTCCTTGCCTGCTCGTCTCGCTGATATTCGGGAAGGATTGTGGGCCTCGCATCTGCTGGCTGGTGGACTTTCGATTGCGCCAAACGTTCGGTTTTCGCTTCCCGCCGAAGGGATTCCTTGTGCAGGCGCATGACTTTCTCGGCTGCAGTACGAGACACGATGTAGGTGCCTCCGCAAGGAAAGCCCTCTGAGCTCCCGCCGCCACAATCGTATTTGCCTTCTGCAGCCTGGGGAGGATTGGAGTAGCGACATTCAGGGATATTACACTTGTTGTGTATCTTCGCATGTAAAGTCAGATTCAAATGGGTGAAATTGAATTTCCAGAAGACTGTCGAATTGAACGATGAGGATAAAGCGCAGAATATACGGACGGAATAAACACACAAGACATTGCAAAAAATGAAGGTCAAAAGAGTGAACGGAAAAGTTGCTTCAAGCGAAATGTTGATAGGTGGAAAGGATGGAAACTGATTCTTGGCGGTTGAGTAGCCCAATAGCTTTATATCTCAGGACAATGATGGCACGAGAGTGGGCACCCAGCATTTAGGGAGACGTACAAAGATAGCAGTGGCAAAGCGCAGTTACGGGGTTGGAGAATGGGACAAAGGACAATGCCAGGAGAAAGAGACCATGTTGACCTTCGATAGGTAAGTTCTAAGTTGCACAAAGGCCCAGGACGGCGGCGACCGCAGTGACAGAAATATTCGGATGGTAGCTCTGGTCTCTTTATCAACCTTCACGCACGATTTTGGGCAAATAAGCGGGTCATCCATGTGTTGTACCATAGCAACCTGGAGATAACTTTACGCGCGCCATGCATATATGGGCGGCCACCGTAGAGTTAATGTCGAGTACCGATTACTAGTAGTAGTCCTTGTGAAGAGCGTGAGAAATTGGCCTCATAGCTCTCTTAAGCACTTTTGTCATGTCAAAGAGAACATTCTCCCATTTTTCGAGCGAAGAGCATTCCTTGGGTGCTTGTGACAAACCTCCACAGTCATCCTCATCAAGGCGCACACCCTCGCCAAAAAGAACCAAAACTGATCAAACGCTCGACTACCCAAACACATCGCAACCACCAAGACAATCAATACCGTTTCAACAACCCTCTCAGATCATTTCATTTTCATATACCCCTTCACGCACACTCGAATTTACAAATTCTGCTCTTCGTTACTTGGTTGACCCGCCGTCCAATGCAAAGCTCGGCTACGGTTATGATCGGTGGGTAAGAAAGCCAGAACAGAGGGGCAGGATTGACGGCCTTCTGCAAGCGTTTTCTAAAGCTCAGAGTGGCAGTGCTGCTGTCAGCTTGCGGGATGTCGAGGTTGTCGCCTGGAGAGGCGTGATGACGAGGTGTGCCGCTTCCATGTACTTCTACGCACATTGTAATGACGCTAATACTGTGCTTGATTGAGAGAGGATATTAACTTCTCCATATGAAGAAAAGGAAGGATGGGAATTGAATGTCATGTTTCTGAACGGAATCATGTATTTTGAAGAACATCTCTCAGAGGCTCGCTTGAAAGAAAAGTAGAACTCACTACTTTTTATCTTCCATAACCGTTTATTGATGTTTGAATTGTCCTCTAGGAATGATATTGAGCCACGCCACCGACTTCAGATGTATTATGGTTATGCATTCGAGTCGTATTGCACTTCGGACAGTCATGTGAGAGAGACCAAACCCGGAGACCCAATTGGCTGGGGAGGTGATGTGGATACAAATGTCCAATGGTGTAGCGTTGTCCGCACGAAGCTAGGCAATACAAGACTGCTTATCGGCGGAGAGGTTGATTGTGTGCGAGGTCAATATTGGTATTTGCGAAAGTTCTATCCATATTTCTTACTCGTCACCTTTGTAGGAAAGTACACTGGCCAAACAAATACATTTGTTGAGCTAAAAACATCCATGACAATTCGTGGGCCTCATGACGAAGCCAAATTTGAGAAGTACGTGAATGCATTAATTTTCCGCAAATACTTTTGCCCATTGGTATTTTCTCAGAAAACTACTAAAGTTTTACTTCCAATCATTTCTGCTTGGAGTACCCGTAGGTTCGCATGTGTGATAATGTACGGAACACTCTGACTAGGATATCAGGAAATTCTGGTGGGATTTCGAACGCCGTCTGGCGTCGTGACCACGACGCAGATCTTTAAGACGATTCAAATACCGCGTTTGATACGCGGGAAGCCAGGAGCCTGGGATCCACTCGTCTGCTTGGATTGGGGACACAAGTTCCTGACTTTCCTGAAAGGCATGGTACAGAAGGAATGCCGCCATTCAGGCAAAGCGGTCCCTGTGTGGCGTGTGATATTCAAACCTGGAGTTGGAGTGAGCGTCGGGATATTGGATGACGATGGTATCGAGGATGTCGTGGGGGGTGAGGATCGGGTTGGATTTTTGCCAGCGTGGTATTGGAACGAAGTGCATGCGACAAACACCCATATGGACCCTCAGCTGTCTCAGGGACCAGAAGATCGCCACGCTAAAGCTTCAGATGTGCTGCCATCGTATCGTGGCTGGCAGATATGACGTGTGTTCTTACAGACATATCCTAATAGATAATCCTGTAAGTAGAATGAAAGGCACCGAAAAAGGCACATTCGTGTGATTTGCTATTGCAAAGACCTTGAGGTGTTGAGGTCATACCAGCTGGTCAGTTGATCTGATCTGCTTTACCGCATACGGCAATTAAGACAAAAAGTGACTGTCTCGGATGCAGGTAGAAAATTTTTGATCAAGTCGTGGGTGGCGTTAGAGAATGAGGATATGCCTCGTTGCGTCGGGAGATGTTCGCGACTGGGGTGATGCGTTTTGGATATTGGATTAGGGTAAGAGCGGAAGGACCGGAATAGGATCCGGCTTAAATCCGGCAGGGGCAAAATGTAAGTTCCCTTGTAAGCCGAAAACCGGAAGAAGCCGATACGCGTCGTCGCGTTTGGCACAGCTCCCTGACTGACCGGCTCCATCTCTCATCCGTCTTACTCGACTCCGTTCTCAACGCGCCCACCATCCTCAAACCACTCTCCCCCGCCGTCCACGGCGACGAGTGTCCGTTGTCGGTCGTCATAGACTTTGCCAATTCAACAACACGCGTAAATGGCGACCCCTTCGTCTTCAGCAACGTCGCCATCTCCACCTATGGCGTACCTTGCTCACACACCTCTACTACCTCCACACATCAACGCATCCGCGTTGCCGGAACCTCATGAACGGGAGCAGAGGAAGAAGGCCGTGCAGAAATTCCTGGCTAGGGCAGAGATTTCCATGGTACGTTATCATATTTTCTGACGCGTCCCTGCGCATTGGATCATGAGTCGCTTCATGCACTATGCCAACTTCATTACCAGCTATCCCCATTTCAAAGCTTCTTGCAGCAGCATATCTCCCTAATCAAACCCAAGTTCTATAACCCCTCTTACTCACGTAATCTCTAGGTAACCCGCGCACTACGAGCGCGCCTTTCGTATGCATCATATAAAGCTACGCATAATATCCACAATGTACCTTTACGTGACTTGGAAGCGCACACACAAACCCATAGCCAATCGACCCCTTTTTCCCGCACCATCGCCGCTAAACGTAAGGCTACTGGCACCAATAGCTACTACAACAATCCCAGTACGCAAGGCCCTAGCGGTTTGGGCGCCGGGGTCAATTCCTCGCGGAGGGGCGGATCAGGCACAATGGCACCTCCTACGACGACCACGTCCCCTCGGACATGTCACACCGGGGTCAATGGTCACCCTAACGCCACACCAATAACTGGTGATCCCAGCTCCAGCTCCAGCTCCAGACCTAGCCAGACTTTATACACTTCTATCTTAGCACCTCCGCCAACCAAACATGCCCGGACCATACACAATGCGAGTGACCCACCGGTGCCCGCTCCGTCAAGGCCGATCGCGTCACCGAGATCGCGTGGGTCAAGAACAGCAGTCAGGAGCATCGCGGAAAGCACGCGCGCGCATACGAAGAACAGGCAACATGATCAACCTCCGGGGGGATCGCCTGCTAGACGCAGAGCCAAGCGCCCTTCAACCGATAAAGGCAAACAGAAGCAAAACAACGCCGGAATAGACGTTGATGCTGATGGGGACGTGGATATGAAGGCGGCTGCCACTCTGACATCCCTGCTTCTACATCACAGACCTTCTCTACCGGGTAGTGTATCATCACCTAGGTCGAGTATCGATGGTTCTGAAACAGGTTCTGCCTACTCGTACTCTCAATTTGCACAGAGCTCCGCTCGGACTGCCACAGTGCCTGTGTCCGCCTCGGCTTCTACATCAACGATCACTGAATCTTCCTTCCGTCATCAAACGCCTCCCCCAAGTGTGGGGCCTACTAATGTCACAACGCCACGGCCTGCCCCGACAGACAACGAGGCTGCTGACCTTATGCTGTTCCTTGCGACGTCCCCGTCCCCAGCAAGGCCTTCAAATAAGGATTCCAGAGACGCTGCTGCTTATCGTGCGCTGGGTGGTGGTTCTGGAGCATTGCGTGACAAAGGCCGCGTTCTATTCCCCTCAGTGACTGGAGACCCGCCAGCCTCTAGAGGGTCCTCTCCTAGGCAGGTGCCATCGTTAGCTAGGGGGGCGGAGAATAGCTTCACGTCAAGTATATCCAGCATTGGAACTGACATGGGCATGAGGAGTGATGGTGATATTTCTGCAAAACCTACGCCTGCACAATCGCAGTTGTTGCCTTCTGCCTCGTTGCCATTGCCGTCCTCCTTACCCAGCAGCCCTAACAGAAAGGACGTGAACGACAGTCCAAAACCAAGCTCTGCCCACGGGACAGTGGATTTCAATTTCAACGACTTCATTCACGCATCCCCCTCCCCTTCACGGGGTGCTATAGGCCAGGGACAAAAGTCCAATCTGGGTTTGCGAGCAGACGTAGGACGGAAGTTGTTCGAGGAAGAACAAATACGTCAATCTATGAACGGTACTCGGAGCCCAGGAAAACGACCGGGGAAGAGAAGTCCGGGCGCAGGGATTGATTTGGTGCAGAGTTGACTTTAACATCTCTCCTTTTATCCTCTTCATTGCATTCCAGCAAAACGAAACGACGAACATAGAGCGCGGGCGTCCTCAGCCGTCCCCTTCCGGTCTTGTCTCTTTTCCCAAGGTCCTCCTGTCTCCTGTTGTACTAATTACACGGAACCGCTGCATGTTGTACTACCACCCAAATCATCAGCATCACCAGCCTACCATTGACATTGCCACCACCCACTGTCCTATCTATCTGTACCTTCAATTTCTTCCCGCAAGTATCACCACAGTGCACCTACCTATCCTTATAAACACCCACGACCAATGACGAGGAACTTATCCACGCTATGTATGTGTGCGCTAGTGTTTAAGTTGGTATGGTATTCCGAGAATGGACGGCTTCTCACACCTGTTGAATTTTTCCCTGATGTCTTTCATTCTTCACATTAGTTATCGGTTTCTTCTATTCTGTTGTCTCATTACCACTCCCTCCACGTTCGCTTTGACGTTCTATCGTGACCAATATCTAATCTTATTACTGCTTTTTGTGTCCCTTTCTTTTGTCCTACCGGTGTTACCTTTTTCTTTTGGCGTACCAGGCTGTCCCTTCTTTTCATTTTGTTGTGTACTGCTAATACATTCCGTCTTGTTTGAAACAATTGCCATCTTTCACGATAGAGATGCATGGAATTACATCGTCCAGTTCGCTAGCCCGACACCTTCAATTTGGAATAAGTAAAAGATATTCAGTATTTATTTGGTTCTGGGCTCCAGGGGGCGCCCAGCCGAAGAAACCGGGATATCAACTACCCATGGGTGGTGTATTCTGCTCACGGGGTC